>VZQC01008140.1:256045-525270 GCA_009823505.1 Rhizomys pruinosus
TCCACTTTTGTGTATTTTTAAATTTTTCATAATCCTTCCTTGAGGTTTTTAGTTGTTCTGTGTTATCTTCCAGGTCTGATATTCTTTGTTCTGCTTCCACCATTCTGCTTCTGAGGCTTTTTCCACTCCTTTCCTCTTGATTGGATGAGTGTTTGATTTCCTTTTTCATTTCCTCTTCTGATTCCTTTAGTATTTCTACTTCTTTTTGGAGCTACTCAATCTCTTCCTGTAGCTCTTTGCTTCGATGGTTGGTTTCCTTATCTTTTTCAGCATGGAATCTTTTCAGTGTTTCCAGTTCCTTATGGAGTTTGTCATTCTCTCTCTCTAGGTCCTTCTTGAGTTCTTCCTTCTCTTTTCTCAGATCTTTGATTTGCTCTTTATAATGTTGTAGTTCTTTAAATATGTTCCCAATTGTGTTTCTGATATCTGTGTCCTGGGCCATCCCCATGGGGATCCCACTGTAGGAATCTTCCATAAGGCTGGTAGAGCTTGATGCGGGATTATCCTGCCCCTTTCCTGTGTTGTCTCTTCTTTGTGCTCCTGGCATATGAGCTTCTCCTTGCCTCTATTCCAATGTAGGTCCTAAATGTCTCTTCACTGTGTTGAAGGCTTGCTTTGCTTGCCTCCTTCAGATGCCTTCGTAATCTCAGTTGGGGGGGGGGACACGGGATGGGACAGGACAGGACAGGACAAATGACTGTGGGCAGGCTCTTTAGCCCCTGCCCTGGCACCTGCGCTTGCCTGAGCTGGCCTCAGGAGACCTCAGATGGAGACTCATATAACCCTACCTTTAATACCAGCTGGGAGGATAACTTTGCCCCACAGCCACAAAAGCCAACCAAGCCAAAGACAACTGGATTAATGGATTAACTAGATGAAATCAATCAACAATCAGCCCTGCCGAAGCACTCAGCTGCTGTCTACCTACCTGCACTTGCCTGAGCTGGTCTTGGGAGATCTCAGATCAAGACTCACACAACCCTACTACCTTTAATACCAACTGGGAGGATAACTCCACCCCCACAGCCACAAAAACCAACCAAGCTAAAGACAACTGGGTTAATGGATTAACTAGATGAAATCAGTCAACAATCAGCCCTGCCAAAGCACTCAGCCACCGTCCACCTACCCGCGCTTGCCTGAGCTGGTCTTGGGAGATCTCAGATCGAGACTCACACAACCCTACCTCTAATACCAGCTGGGAGGATAGCTCCGCCCCCACAGCCACAAAAGCCAACCAAGCCAAAGACAACTGGATTAATGGATTAACTAGATGAAATCAATCAACAATCAGCCTTGCTGAAGCACTCAGCTGCTGTCCACCTACCTGCGCTTGCCTGAGTTGGTCTCGGGAGATCTCCCATCAGTCTTTCTTATGGCTGATGTGTTTAACCTCTGCTGCTGCCTGAAGGTCATGTCTGTACCACTCCTCAGTTGCAAACCAGAGGCTTCCACCCCTCAGTACCCCTGTTGATACTCAGGCCCTGACATCTCTCAGATACTCTTTTCTACCCAACCCAGGTGTTACAGCCTACGAACCATCCTCCAGTGGTCACTGTATCAACCACAGAGTTCCAGTGTGGCCTCCTGCAGGAAGTTGCAGGGACCCCCCACTTTAGCTCGCCCAGGAGATGGGGAGGAGGCAGGCTGGAGGAAGGAGTTTCAGGTGAGCAGGGCTCAGTCAACACTCAAGAAGGAAGCTCTATAGGGCTAGGGCTGTTCACTTTAGGCATGTGCCTTGTCACAGCAGATGTGAGGCGACTCAAGACCCACAGCCCAGATAGCGTTGCTGCCTGTGAGCTGGGGCCGAGGCCCGACCGGCACTGGGGGTGACTCACACTCACCACTGTGGACAGACAGCAGCAGCTGGACCTTCCATTCCTGGCCCAAGGAATGCTTTCCTAGTGAGGGTGAGGCCTTCTATGACCCTCAGGTGAACATGTCCCCAGTAGCAAAAGAAAGCAAGGTACTTTTAATTGCACAAAGAGTCTTGGTAAGAGTTGGATTAATATTGTTTACAAGGCAAATGATGAAGAGAGGACAGGAAGGACCATGGAGTAAGGCACTGCATTGGCTGAGAGCAAGACCCAGGGAAGCGAAGGCTGTGGTGCATTACCAGAGGCCTGTGTGTAGTGCCCACTGGGACCTGCCTTTAGTCATAGACTTCTCCAGATGCTGGGTTGGGAGCAGCAGGCACTTCCAAGGGGCTCACCCCACAGCCACTAGTGACTATCCATGCAGGAGTATGGAAGCCCCACCCAGGACTCAAAACCCAGACAGGAACACCCCACATGTCAGGTTCCCATAGGGCTAGGTAAAGGTGGAGACTCACCTCTAACCAAGCTCCCTCCCTCCCTGCTTCCTCCAGAGAGCCCCTTCCGAATGAGTGCCCTGGAAGGTGACCACCTCAGCTGTATCTACAGAATGAGTGCCCTAGAAGGTGACCCACCTCAGCTGCATCTACAGAATGAGTGCCCTAGAAGGTGACCTACCTCAGCTGTATCTGTAGAATAATTGCCTTAGAAGGTGACCCACCTCAGCTGTATCTACAGAATGAGTGCCCTGAAAGGTGACCCACCTCAGCTGTATATACAGAATGAGTGCCCTAGAAGGTGACCCACCTCAGCTGCATCTGCAGAATGAGTGTCCTAGAAGGTGACCCACCTCAGCTGCATCTACAGAATGAGTGCACTAGAAGGTGACCCACCTCAGCTGCATCTACAGAATGAGTGCCCTAGAGGGTGACCCACCTCAGCTGTATCTACAGAATGAGTGCCCTAGAAGGTGACCCATCTCAGCTGTATCTACAGAATGCACCTTTACTCCTGAACCCAGAGGCAGTCGAGGGTGACTTTCAAGGACAGTTCCAAACCTCAACGCAAGCCCAGAGTGCAGAGAAAAGATGGAGGCACTGGTTTTTCTTATCAGAGCACCCTGATATGAGGGTGAAAGGGAGGAGCCAGATTCTCATCACCCTAGATTGGCCCCAGTCCCCAGACATTGTGCAGTGGATGTGCTCAGATGGAATCCCAGGGCTCCGTCCCCTGCACCCAGCAGGTCTCTCACACCCCTGTGACTTAAAGCATCCCACACACTCTGCTCCTTGTGGCTAAGTCCCATTACTAAACCGCAGGAGTATGGCTAGGGAGGAAGAAGGTAAGGAAGCCGGGATGGACCTCAAATCCAAATGGCACATTCAAACCGCAGGTGGCGTGCTAAGGAGACTGTTTCCTAAGGGGACTCAGGAAGTATAACGCATCTGGAATTTGAAAGAGGGAGAAAATGAGCTTTCTCCAGAGCACTCCCAGCTGAGGTCTCTGCCCAGAGAGATGACAGAGCAGCTCACGTGGGTCCCCAGGCCACAACACACCCACACATTCCTAGCTCTGTGTATAACAATGATAGATCACTTGTGTCTTCCCAGTAAGGAAGTTTAGTTTCACACAGGTGCAGTTGCCCAGTCAGGGTCTCACAGCAGGATGGTTAGACATAGCTGAACTCTGGACTCCCTCTGTGTGCTGGGCCTGGTCTGTGTGTGGTACCCAGCAGAGGGTCTTTTCCTTTGGGAATCTGGGGGAGAATGAAAGTTACTAGGGAACTCTGTCGTGTTGATGAGAACAGCAGGAAAGTCTCAGACATCTCTGCCTCCCTGGTGCCCGATGTTCCTGTTATGATGGGCACAGACAGCGGTGTGACCCACCAAAACTCCCATTTCTAATATGACTTGTCTAGTGGCTTGGACCACCTCCAAGCAGATAAACAACTCCTGGGTTAAATCTCCCAGCCTCATGAAGCACAGGGATCATTTGGGTTTCCTTTGGACAGAGAACGTTCTAACAACAAGCCATTCTCCGCCAGACACCAGGGCTCAACACTATTTAGACAGTGGTTCTGAGCCGTGGTGTTTGCAGGCAAATGCTTAGCCGTATGTTTCTTTATTTAATGTTCTTAATTTCTGACTGTGCCTCTTTTGTCTTCTCGTTGTACCTTGTAATCATTTTGATTACAGCTCTCCCACAGCTTTTCATACGAGCTCGCCTCTGACATTTACAGGCAACTCTGTAACTTTAATTCCTTGAAAAAACATAATTGCCCCATCTGACTGCCAGGGCCTGCAGTGAGTTTTCTGGCCATTTTGCTTCTGGGAGATGGATATGGGGCCTCCCGGATCTCCCAGAGTCCACTATTCGCCCACTCGAAAGGGGTGGTACCAGCCACACAGAGGGAGGGCTCCATCAAGGCAGAGGGCCAAGAGAGGAAGCACCCTCAGCCATGGTCACCATTCCTGGGCCCACACTTTGCCTCCCTTCCCCTGACCACCCAAGGCAGCTCTAGGCTTTGTGGTCAATGTTCTAGAAAGGCAGTTCTCAGAGGCCTTACCCTCCCTCTAGTGCAGAGAGACTACGGAAATAAGATGGGAAGCCAGCCATTCAGCAGACACTGGATAGGAAGTCCTCTCTGCACAGGAGGCTCTGAGCACTTGACTCGAATCCCTCTGTCAAAGCCCTAGGAAAGGAGTGCACGCCTGTGCACGTTTCCAGACTAGAAGCTGACGAGCCTGAGGAGATAGACAGCTGAGCCAGGTGGAACTGCAGGAAGAGGCTGACCACAGGTGTCTGGACTCTGATGGCAGAGACAGACTGGCCCCTGGCGACTGTGGCAATCTTGAGGTGGGAGGCCTTGCCTGGCCTCCAGGGTGTGGGCCCAATGCCGAAGGCCAGCGTGCTTGTTGCTGGGATGGTGCCGTGGTGGTTATCTGTTATAACAAGCCAAACTACCACAGTAGTTTGGCTACTGTAACCTGAAACAACACACTTTATCTCGGTAGCTGTGGGTCGGATGTCACTGTTTAGCTCTCAGTGGCAATGAAGAGCTGTCGTTAGCTCCAGAAACTTGATTGGAGAAGGCCTTCTTCCCTGCAGGCAGGCAGACAGGAATGTCAGCATGTGTATGGGATATGGAGTGGACTTGCCACACCTTCTGCTCAGAGTAGGGTCACTGAGGCTGTACGATATCATGTTGCATATCACAGAGAACACATCTGTCACTCAACCTGAAGCCCACAGAAAACTCCATGGAGGAGTGGGCTCAGAACATTCATGACTGCGATTCAGACCCAGACGGGGTCTCAAGGACAGGAGGATGCAGTAAGCATGCTAGGAATGGCAGCTGGCCAAGAAGCACCCTGGGAGGTAGGCGCAGAGTGGGCGAGCCTGGGGCTTTGGGTAACAGGACATAGAGGCCAGGCCAGGTCTTCTGCAGCTGTGTGAGAACAAGCTGGGAGTTATGACTAGAAAATCACTGCTGAGACCATGCCTCAGTTTCCTGTTGCTGCAGAACACGGCTCCTTAAACCCAGCAGCTGACAACATCAGGAGCACCAGCTGGAATCTGGGCTAATCCGGTTCCAGATACCTCTTGACTCCACCAAACTGTGTGCCAGGGACTGGAGAAGCCACCACATAGTCCAGGCAGGCGAGGGAGGTATGGAGGAGAGAAGTCACTGTGTCTCCTGCCTCTACCCGCAGAAATGGTGTTCCACAACCAGGGTCACCAAACAGCCCTGCTCCTCTGTGGGAGGGGATTCCTGTGGCTACTCAGGAATGGAGCCTAGGAGCCACACTGCAGGCCGACAGCCACAGGTCGAAGCCTGAGCCAGGTGGCACTGGGTTTGGAACCCATAAGGGGAAATCAGCCCAGAATTTAGTGTTTTTAAAGCAACCTGTGCACTGGCATTGTTTAGTCATGGAGCAGGTGTGGCCCAAGCTGGCTCACATAACCCTCCCAGGAGCCTAGGATATAGACATAATCTCTATATCCACCATAGCAAGGACAAGAGACCAAGATAGCCCAGGAGGAGCTGGGGCTTGAACCAGAGGGAGCTACCCAGGATCCTTGCTCGTGAGAGCAGAAACCATGGATGGTCACACGACCCCCCCCCCCCCCCCCAGCTTCAGCCTGCAGATGAAAGCATGAGTCAGGCCTCACACCACACTGGTCATCAGCCCGGGCAGGAAGCTGAACGGGGGCCTGAGCAAGGACACTGCTCGGCGGAGCAAGGACGGGCATCGCCTGTCCATTCACCTGGCTCTGGAGGTGGGCTGATGACACCTGTCTACCTGGGGCCAGGCCCAGCTGCATCCATATGCGAAAGGGCCAGAGAGCTACCTGAGAGGAGAGAGCCCCGTCGGGCAGGTGGATGTGTGCAGAGCAGCCTTATCTGGGCACAGGAGGTGGCCCTCAGAGGGAACAGTATGTCATCAGAAAGTCTTCAGTTCAACTGAGAGGCCTGTAGAGTCACAAGGGTCAGAGGCGAGGGTCCTGTCATCAGGCAGCCAAGGCCTCCTGTATGACGGAAAGAGACCCAGCTCAGGACCAGCACGGCAGGGTGCCCACAGTGGGAAAGTCAGCCCAGGAAATGGCATTGCCTGAAAACTAGGTTTGGCCCCTATACGCCTGTCCCTGGGGCTGTCAGCTTCTGCCAGAGGGCGTGCCCTCAGTCCCGGAAGATGTGACCAAAGATGTCTTGTTGAGCTGAGAACCTTGTCTGCCTCCAGGCAGCTGGCAAGGTGAACCAAATGTGAATGAGGAAAGGCCAAGAAAAGAACCCCAGAAAACATTGTAGAGAAAAAGCAGAAAGCAGCAGATCCCCCGTGGTGTCAGGAGCATCTTTTATAACTTGATATATGCCAAACTCTGCAATATGTATCACTGTTGCGGTAATGGGACAATTACAATTCTCTCGCTCTCCATAACAGGTCTCATTAAACCTAAGCAAACATTTGGTACTTAGGGCCTCCACATTACAAATCTAATTAAGACTCCATAAAATGAAATAATTCAAGTTTGCATTCAACCATCCCATTATCTTGCACATATATGATTGCTGCTTTATTAAACAACAACAAAGAAAACAAGTTCCAAATGGATCTGTCTGTTTGTTTGGGAGTTGCAAAACAATGCAAGACTCAATCACTCCTGACAATGGCTCACATCCTCACAAGACCGTCAGCTGTGCTTTGCGTGTGCTGGGCCGACAGCTTCCACATGTGACATCCAGGAGCCTCCAAAACAGATCAGAGAATGTGTCTTGGCTGGGTCGGCCCCCAACTCTGTACTCTGGGATCTGGAGATCAGAAAGGGGGGCAAACAAACAAATAAACAAGCAAACTAAATAAAGTGAAGCCTGGAGTCAACCCCAAGTTGAGTCATAGTGGTCCCCGGTCCTCTCCCAGATCTAAGCAGAATGTTCTTCCAAATGTCTTTGGAACAGAGTTTCGAAGAGGCGTGTTTCTCTCTCAAAGCCCGAGCTGGTAAACTTCACAGTGCTCCTTCACATACCCAACCCTTCTTGGTCCAAGCAAAGAACAACCTTCAAGAAGCATCTCTGTCCTCCATGCGTCCCATCCATGACGCTCAGTACCTACGTGTGGAAGTCATGCAGCCTCTGGGGGAGAAAATTGTGGATTTTTCCTTTGCCATAAATAGGCCAGACCAGAAATGCCTATTCCTTGTCAAGTTTGTGTCCTAGCTTCAGTGCTGCCACACCTCAGCCTTCACACACGTCTGTGCTCTCCCTGGCGATGGGGAGAATGGTCCTTTACGGTGGGATCTTGGGAAATGAGGGCCAGGGGCAGTCCAGGGACTCTTGCTTAGCCCACGTCCCACTATGCAGGCCCTGGAGGCAAACGTCCTCATTCCCTTACAAGTCAGGCATGGGCCCAGTGAACACCTCTAAACAGAGAGAAGCTCTGGAGTTCATTCCAAACCTGGTCTCTGTGCCCCACTTTCTGTCTCTCACAACCCTCACACAAGCTGCAATCTGGTCTAGATTCCTCCAGGAGTTGCACACCAGCCATTCAACAATGTTCAAAATATATAAAGAACACATTTCAGTTCTGGTCATTTGAACAGCTGATAGTGAGCTCCCCACCACTGTGGGTCCCCCCCAGAAACAGGGCACACCCAGGGTTGGGGAGTCATTGTGGAGAAATGCAAGGGGCTGAGTCTGTCACCTTTCTTCATGAAACCTCCAGTACCATGCTAGGTGTGGATGAAGGTCTGAGTGCCCCCATTAGGGACCACGAAGATGAAGGGGGCTTGTGAGGTAGATGCACGAGAACCCTGGGGTCCTGCTTCCTCAGGAGCATCTCTCCTTCTGGGAGCTGGAGCCACGAACTCCCCCTGGAAGAAACATCTCCATTCATAAGACCTGCCTTAAGGGTTACTCCACCTGGTCTTCCATGGATCAAGCTGGAAGGAGCAGACCACCGTTACTACGAGGGTGTCTGGGAGATGTGATCTGATGACATACAAGGTGGGATAGTTTGGTAAAGCCACCCAGAAGGGTGTGATGAGCACGACTGCTGGCAGGAGCCACTTGTGACCATCTCAAATCCTAGTTTGTGACTAGTGAGGAAAGAGGAGGACAGGCTGCAGAGCAGACTGGACTCTCAGATAATGTGGGGTCACACTTCTATCAGGAAGACAAATATCGAAAAGGAATGGTTGAAGGCAGGCAGGAAGGAAGGATGGAAAGAAGGAAGGAAGGGAGGGAGGGAGGAAGGAAGGAGGGAAGGGAGGAAGGGAAGAAGGAAGGCTGCTCACACCTTGGCACACAGGAAGCAGAGACTGCACACATGCCCGTGTTCCTGGCTGTCTCCTTCCTTTACTCCATGCAGGCTGCAGCCTATGGGAAGGCGCTGCCTACACCCACGTCAGGTCTTTCCCACATGGTGAATCTTTGGAAACACTTCACAGACACACCCAGAGTGTGCTAGACTAATCCCCTGGGCACTTCTCAATCCAACCAGTTCACAATCAATATTAGCCATCACGGACACCATGCCACACTAAATAAAGATGTGCAAAGAAAATTAACCCTTTATATTGTTAACGCGTTCTTTATTTTTAAAGCAGCATGTCTTCTGAATATGTCTGTCAGAACTTTACTCTGGCTATGACTAACTTTCTCCAACAAGGTTCGTAAGAGCCAGTGTTGCTTGGTGCCAGAGTCCTAGATGCACACAGCATGGTGGAATCACAGACCAGACCTCTCTGGTTCCCAGCTGACCTAGCTCTATTTGTTTCCCAAGAACTCACACTTTCTCTCTGGACAACTCCTTTGTGAGCGGCCTGCGGCAAACTTTTCTCTTTCCTCTTTGTTTGCTGGTGGCAGCTTACAACATGACGTCACTGCCTCAGCTGTCTTAAATTAACCTCCCTCTGCTGCAGCAAAGTAGCTGATGCGTGACTCAGTGGAAGACGCCCTGTGTGAAACTGAATGTTTTAAAAACTGGTTTGTTATTTTTGAAATGTGTTAAAATGCTCGTGAGAGAGAAAGGCCAAAGCCCTTTTAAGAAGCCAAGTTGGAGAGAGAAAGAAGAGAAACGGTAGAGATGTGTTGATGGACATGGACCATGAAAAGCGTTCATGAGAGGACGCTGTCCTTGGAGCAGAAGCCAGCGGCCGTGGCCACTCTGCTGGAGGTTGGAGGAAACTTCCTAGACAGGGGCAAAGGAGACACGAGGGTAGTTTTTCCTGTTTCCCCATTCTGATCCAGGAGCAGAAATAGCACAACAGCAAAGTAGCTCCCTGGGAAGCTGAACCTTAGTGGATTTCGACTCAGAGGGGTCGTGGCATGGTGCCGTGCTCAGGTCCCACCAGCTGGTGCACTCCTGGGGGCTTCTGACGTTACAAACAAGATTGTGGGGAGTGAAAGAATATTTTTTCACAATTTGGGGGGCAGGGTAAATTGAGAAAGAAAATAAGGAAACAACCCAATTATTTTAAAATTCCTTTTCATACTGGGAGAGAATTAGGAGTTTTTACTCCTGTGGTTATTTAGCCATAAGATGACTCTGCAAAGAAAAACTATGAAACCCTTTTGAAGAAGAGAAAAATTGAATTGGAGGAGGTGGTACTGACAAGATGGCTTGGTTGGTAAAAATGCTTGTAGCTAAACCCGGTGACCCGAGTTCAGTCCCCAGAACCCAAATGGCAGAAGGAGAAAACCAGCTCCTGCAGATTCTCCTCTGACTCCACACATGCACCATGGCACTTGCACACACACACACACACACACACACACACACACAGCAAAAAAGAAAATGGAACTGGGTAAACTAACTGGGGAGCAGCCCATGCTGTCCAGTGGGGCAGCATGAAAAGCCACACCACACCAGGCAGCAAGGACACTGACGGCATTCTGTTTCTCATATTATTGTTTAAATAGGTTATTTTGTCTATTTTTTCCCAATAAGATGTATGACTTGAGGGACTGGAGAGATGGCCTAGTGGTTAAGAGTGCTGACTGCTCTTACAGAGGATCCGGGTTCAATTCTCAGCACCCACATGGTGGCTGAGAACCATCTTTAGCTCCAGTTCCAGGGGAATCTGGCACCCTCTTCTGACCTCCACAGCATTGCATGACACAGGTGCACAAACCTACATGCAGACAGTACATTCATACACATAAAAAAATAAACAAAATTTTAAAAAATTTTTAAAAAGATGTATGATTTGAATCCAAAATGTTCCTCTACACTTGAGTTTTGAATATTTGTTCTCCAGGAGGCAGTACTGCTTGTGAGGTTGTGCAACATTCAGGAGGTGAGGCCTAGGAGATGGACATAGGTCCCCAGGTGAATGTTTGAACAATTATGACCCCATGGGCTGATTTTCCACCAAGCCTTCCTCATTGTTATGGACTGAAATACTCTGAAACTATGAGCCAGGACCAATCTTTCCTCTGAGGTGTGGCTTCTGACACAAGACAAATGTAGAAAGAAATTGGTACCAGGAGTGTGGTTATTGCTATTACTCAACCTGATCATGAGGTTCTTCAGCTTTAGGACCGATTTGCTAGAGGAATTTGGAACAGTTTGAGACATGGATAGAAGTTGCCGTTAACCAAGTTTATAGCCAAAATTAGAAACATTAGGAAGAGTAGAAAATGTAAAAACAAAAAACAAAAAATGAAAAAAACCCATGCACTTAGCCAATAAAAAAAAAAAGGACACATTAAAATTGCAAACAAAGTGGTTGTAGGTAAAATGGCTGCAATAACCAAAGAGATCAGTGCCTTCAAGGATATATTTTGTACAGGATCAAATCTGTGAGAGTGAGGCCCATCCATCAAAGGCTTCAGGGCATAAAAGTAGGAACCAATTTAAAAGCCATTTCCTTAAGAAGGGAAGTTCTAGAGTGTCCTGTTTGAGCAGCATTGTCTAAAGTGTTTTCCCGGTTCCAGTCATCGGGAACTCAGAGACCACTGCCATTAAGGTCAAGGAGATTTAGCTACTTCTCAACATGGCAGAACTGGGCACCAGCCACAGGATGTTTGCAGACACACAGAATACAAGCATTACAGGGTTACAGGAGCTTGCACTAAAATTTGAACATCTCATCCTAAGTTAGTGGAGTTGTTTGGGGAGGGTTTAGAAGCTGTGGCCTTGCTGGAGGAAGCAAGGCTTTGAGAGTTCTTTTTTTTTTTTGGTCTTTTCGAGACAGGGTCTCCCTGTAGCCCCAGCTGTCCTGGAACTCACATTGTAGACCAGGCTGGCCTGGAACTCACAAAGATCCACCTGCCTCTGCCTCCCAAGCCCTGCTGGATCCCCAGTGGCTCTCTGCTTCCTGTGCCTGCTGGAAGATGTGAGCACTCAGCTTTCTGCTCCTGCTCCAGCCCCCTCACCATGCCTCCCCGCCATGATGGACTCTAATCCTCTGGAACCTGGAACTTCAAGTGCAAATAAACTCTTTTTCCTAAAGGTTTCCTTGGTCCCAGTGTTTCATGGTAGCAGCAGAAAAGACACTAACACACTGGGAGTGGACAGCTACTGAGGAGAGCTGCGGCACCCAGTAGAACCAGCACTGGAGAGCCCATGTCTACTTGAGGCAGTGGGGCCACAAGGCTGGGCTCATGCAAATCTGCTGGAATCTGACAACACCACCAGGTGCTCCTGGTGCTGGGCATGTAATGCTTGCCCTACTAACTTTGGTCTTGCTTTGGTCCCATCCTTCTTTCCACCCTCCCATCCCCACCTTTTAGAGTGATACTTACTCTGTGTGTTGGGAATATGTAGCTTTCTTCTCTTATTTTATAGGGGCATTCAACTAAGAGTTTGCCCCGAATCTCAGTAGAGAGTTTAACTTTTGCCTTTGAATAGTGTTGGGACTGTTAAGAGTTTGGGGACTCTTGAAGTTGTACTGAATGTATTTTGCATTAGAGGAATGCTATGGTTTGACTCTGCAATGTCCCCCCCCCACACACACACACAACTTGAGCTTTGGAAGCTTGTTCCTGGTGGTGGTGCTGTTTGGGGGTTGTGGAACCTTCGGAAGGTAAGACCTGCCTGCCCCCTGCTTCCTGCTGCCACAGGCTTCTAGAGTGTGGACTGAGACTCTCCACCATGCCTTCTCCACAGTCAGAGACAGAAATAGTGAACCAAAGTAAACCTTGCCAGGCATAGGTCGTTTCTGCCAGGAATCTTGCCGCAATAATAAAGATGGAGACCATTAAGAAAGTAGTCCATCTTTTTAATTAATCCCAAGTAGGAAGCGGTGGACCAAGGTCCCCTTTCCCTAGTTCACTAATTGTTGGCAGCAAGTGTGCACATGTGACCCCCAGGGTGACATGTGGCTGAGTTTAACTCAGATTATACAGGACAGAAGCTTGACTCTAGGCCTTCGTCATTGCTGAGCCACCTCTATAACCAGAGGTGACTCGTCTCCTGGCCCTAGGCCTTCGTCAGTGCTGAGCCACCTCTATAACCAGAGGTGACTCATCTCCTGGCCCAAATCCCCTACATCTTCTGCTGCCATTGTGCCTTCCCTCCTTCTGAGGGGCTGCTGTCACCCTGGCTCATAGCATCTTACTCCGTTCTGCACGCCATCTTCTGATTGCTATGACCCTGGCCTCCTGCTTCTCTTTTAAAAGGAAACTTGTACTGACCTTGGGCTACGTGTGTAATCCAGAATAGTCTTCCCTCTTAAGATCCTCAGTTTAGGGGGCTGGAGAGATGGCTCAGCCGTTAAGATCTCTTTCACTCTTGTGGAGGAGCATGTGCACTTACACATGTGCAGGCAATACACTTGTACACATAAAATAACAACAATAAAATATCAAAACAAGATCGTCAGCTTAGCTCACCAAATGAAGAGATGCTCTTCCTAGACCTAGATCATGGGTGTCTTCTGGGTCTTCTGCCTCCATAGCCTCTGTGATTGGGCTTCTCCTGAAAGTCAGGCTCCCAGGGCCGAGGCTCACATGCCAACCACCTCTGGGCCTCAGGATCAGAGAAACTTCATAACCTAAATGCTGTTGCTATTCAGATGTGGCTGGATCCATCCCTTCGTCTGCATCACACAGAGCGGGACACTCCAGAAAGACGGCTTCCCTGATGAAGTATGGCATTTAGCGCAGTGTCCAGACAGATGTTCACTAGCATTGTACAACGTCCCTCTCACTTGAAGCCCTGCTGCAAGAGTCCCTGTGTCCACCCCAGACTGGCACATGGACTGTGCCTCTGCCCAAGTTATGACTTCCTACATCCAGGGTTGGAGGGGAGTCAGCACAGCCTTATCCTCAAGCCTGTGCAGAAGGAGACAGCAGAAGACCGAGAAGCCAACCCCAAGTCCCCAGTCATCTTTAAGCTCTGGCTCATGAAGATGTCCCCACACAGTCACCATCCACAGCTGCTCCTCCTCTCGCCACTCACACCTGTCACTGGGAAGGCATCTGGAACGAGAGTAGAAAGTGTTGTAGCCTGCAGACAAGCCTGGTGGACAAGAAGGCAAGTGAGTCCAGACATCTGGTGCACATGGCCAGTCAGGGTTAGCTGTCACCACTTCTAATATGGCCCGAGATCCACCTGCTGCTCCCAGCAGTCCTCACCTCGTGGGAGGCCGCATACAGGCTTCCAAATCTACCTCAGCCTCCGGCTGCACCATCAGAGGGGAGCTCCAAGGGTGGCTGGGATCAGACTACCCAGCTGCCTAATCCCACAAAGCCAGCAGCCTGCCCCTGCCCACAGGACCTACCCAGCTGCCTAATCCCACAAAGCCAGCAGCCTGCCCCTACCCACAGGACCTCAAACACACTCTAGCCAGGAACCTGATGGGACACTCTGGGTCTAAGCACTGCTCTTGGCAGATGACCCCACCAGAAGCATCCTCACCCTCTGGCCATTCCTGACACAACCTACCTCAGCGTATTACCAAGCGACCACGAAAATCCTGCAACTTCTGTCCCATGCCAGCCCCTTGGAGCCCTGAGCCCCTGCTTGGATGTAGGCCTGGTGCCCTGTGCCGGGCCTCGTCTGCACGCTCCTGCAGACCTCTCCCTCACCAGGGCCAGGTCAGTGCTGCGCAGGAGCCGCCTTCCATCCTGCACTCACTGAGCGTGGTGGAGGCACATGGCATTTGGCCCTCCCCCTGTGGTCCTGATCCTTCTGCAAATTTCTACACCCAGCCCGACCACCCACCATGGGCCAGAGAGGATGGCACAGCGTGCTGCTCCCACCCCCTGGGCCCCTTCCTAACTAGCTGCCCTAGCTCATCCACCTCGGGAATTCCATTCCTCCAGGAAGCTGCCAGGTGGCTGTGCTTGTTTGTTTGTTTGAGCTGACGGCCTTAGTGCTTATTATGTACCAAGCAGCCCTGGGTCTGCCTGTCTGATTCTCACAAAAACCTCAGAACAGGGTGCTATTATCCCTGGGTGATCCCATCATCACTGTGACATTAAACACCAGCTACGCACAGACCCCCTGTCCCTCTCCCCCTCAGAGCTTGCGCAGGCCCAGCCTTCCCAATCCACCAGCCATTTCTATCCAGCCCCTTCCCTCAGGGCTGCTGCTTCCTTCTCACTCTCCAGTTCTGCTCAGGGGGCAGCACCACGCTCCTGGACCGTCTGTACTTATTCGCCCGCCCAGTATGTCAGCAGCCGCACCAGTCTTTTTGGAAATACACCCAGGCCCTGCTGCTCGCCTGCTCGCCTACCCGATCCGGCCACAGTCACCCCTTTCTAATTCAGAGAACACCCCCCACCCTCACCCACCATATCAGAGTGAAACCAAAATCCTTATCCTGACCCATGAAACCCACCATGGCTGAAAGCACACAGGTCTCCTGGTCCCTGCAAGTGTCCTGTATCAGGGCCTTGCACTCACCTTTTTGGGCTGGACACTTCCAAGTGTCTCTGCCCAGAGACTCAGGACCACCTTCCCCACCATACACCCTCTCGGCCCTTGCAGCAGCATGGGCAGTTCATCTCCTGCCACAATTATAAAAGATCCCAGAAAGCCAGGCTCCCTGGAGCTCACTGCAGCTGGCAATGCCTTGTGGGCACTTCATAGAGTTGAATGGAAAAGATGAACCAATTTCTGTTTTTCAGAAAAAGAAAGAGACATATGAAAAAGTCAGAGAAACCATCCCAGGAAGCAAAGTAAATGAGTGCTGACTTCAAGCACCATCTGAGGCATGGCTGCCAGCTGGGACTTCCCTCAGAGACCATCGCCCGGACCGCCCCGTCTCGGGACCTTCCCTCAGAGACCATCGCCCTGACCGCCCTGTCTCGGGACCTTCCCTCATAGACCATCGCCCTGACCGCCCCGTCTCAGGACCTTCCCTCAGAGACCATCGCCCTGACCACCCGTCTCGGGACTTTCCCTCAGAGACCATCGCCCTGACCGCCCTGTCTCGGGACCTTCCCTCATAGACCATCGCCCTGACCGCCCGTCTCGGGACCTTCCCTCATAGACCATCGCCCTGACCTCCCCATCTCGGGACCTTCCCTCAGAGACCATGTGCCCTGACCACCCTGTCTCTCTGGTCCTGTTGAGTCTTTGTCTTTAGGTAGCATCAGTTGCAGTGGCTCTGATGTCTAAAGCGAGCTGACCCGCTAGTGAGCCAAGTGTGACAGGAGAGGCTCAGCTGGACAGAGGGACAGACAGCCTGCATGCGAGTCTCTGTGCATCTGTGTGAGCATGTGTGTATTCCTTCTGTATACATATGTATACATGCAAGCATGTTCTTGTGCATGTATTATTTATCTCTGTGTACCTATCTATATGTGCATGTTTCCATATGCTTGGGCTGTATGTATGGCTGTACGTATGTATGTACATATGCTGCTTACATGTATAGGGAGTGTGGATGTCTGGTATGTATATGTGTGTCTGCATGTCTGTGTGTGTATAAGCACACATGTACACACATGTATATAGAGGTGTGTATTTGGCTTTCTGCAGCCTATGGAGGTTGGGCATCAAGAACACCACTTCAGTCTACAGATTGTGGCTGAGGTCTATGTGCCCATGGAACCTGCAGCCTGCAGGGCCCTTTGGAGTCAGGCATGCTCTGAGATCTTCCACAGACTTATGCACATTGTCCTGTGAGCCTCAGGGGACATGGCGGAGGGAATGCTTCCAAATGCCACTGAAAGGCCAGAAGAGGTGGTGGGAGACCAGCTCTCAGAGGTCCACAAATGGACAGCACCTCCCAGCCACCTTGCAGGCCGGTCCAGTCCAGTCGAGTGTGACGTGAAGATGGCAGTGACTGCTGATGAGGATGGGATCTGGGTCCCTGGAGCTCAGCCATAGCTTTGTAATCTTCCTTCTCGAGGTCCTGAGAGTCTGAAGCCTCCAGATTTGGGAGGAAGTTGACTGAGTGAGAGAGGACTGGCCCACAGAGCCCAGGGGGACCAGCTCCCACAGATGGACCACTGCAGCCCCTAAGCTCAAGGACTACAGGGCAGTGGGGGTGGACAGCTTTCCTGGAGCCAGAGCGCAGAGGACAGGACCCCTCGGTGCAGAATAGAGGGTCCCAAGATACAGAAGAGAAGCCCCAGAGCTCAGAGGAGATGACCCCTCAGTGCAGAATGAAGGGTCCCAAGGTATAGAAGAGAAGCCCCTGAGTGCAGGGGAGAGGGGTCTCAGCAGGCACCCTGGTCTGGAAGGCAACTCAACCCCCACACTCTCCCAGGCTTCAAGGGCTCACCTTGTTCAGACACAGCTATGCTTGCACAAACATGGATGGGCACACACAATGCTTTGTCACATGTGTGTACCTATATTCACGTGTTCACACTATCACACTCATGCACATGTGTACACATGAGGAACCCTTCTACACTCACACATGCACACAGCTATATGCACTTTAGCACACTCTTATATTCACTTGTTAATGAACATATGAACACACATACACACACACACACAAGCACGCACATGCACACACTCACTTTGAGTCCCAGCCTCTCATTTCTGAGTCATCTGAGTTCCAGAGAGGATGTGGCCTCCCCAGCCGCTCGGCGGGGCCATGTGGGAACCCAGGTGTGCGATCAGTCTCCTTTCATACAAGTCCACACCACCCCTGAGGCGATAAGCAGTGAGATGATGCCTCTCTGTTTTTCCAGGGGACCTGGTGCTCTGCTCCTCACACTGGGTGGGGGTGATCAGAGTTTCCCAGATCCCACTCTGTGTGGACTCTCTCAGGGGAACCCAAGGGTGGGCCTTCCTCTGCATCAGAGGAAGGTGGACACAGAGCCTGGCTCTTCTGGGGCTGGGCAGAGCCCCAGGTAGGCTCGTGGGTACTCAGGACAGACCTAGCAAAGACAGAATTCTTCAGTTCTCTGCAGCAGGCAATCATAAAACAGGTTGAGGCCTCAGTCAGGCCCAGACCTCAGTGGTTCACACAAGGTTTGAGAAACCAAGTTCACGGAGGCATTGGCCAGGTGAAGACCTTCCCATTCCTGCGAGGACTCAGGCCAGAGTGACGAGACCAATGTCAGGGGCTTCCGAGAGACGCCAAGGACCAGCGGGAGGCTGGTGCCAGCCTGGTCTCCAACACTTGGCTCTGAAGACACTAGCCAGCCCAGACCTGTGAGTCAGGCAGCCAGGATTCAAGGGGCTGAGTCCTGCAGGACACAACATGGTCACCACTGCGTGAGGCACTGAGTTGGTTCTGATTACAGACGTCCCTGGTGGAAACTAAGTGTTTCTGTCCTGAGTTCTGTGACAAGCACCTGACCAGACATTGAGGCTAGGTAGGGGCTAAGTCTGAGTCTTGTAAGTCAGGTACACCCTTCCTCACACCAACTTGCAGGGCCTTCTCAAACAGAGCCCCAAGAAGGTAGGGTCTCTCCTCCTGGGTGGGGGGCCAGATGTTATATCAAGGATAAGGGTACAGAACAGGTTTGGGCAACAGACCTCCCAGAGCCCATTGGGTGAGGGGCCCAGTTCTGTGTTGTTACAGAATGGCTAAGAATGGGGGTTACTCAGGGAAAGAGAATGCCTGAGAACCCAAAAAAGAACCCAAGTGTGGTTCCCAATGTACTCTATGGCCTGCCACTGGCTCTGAGCCAACCAAGAACACTGCCTGAGGCCCATCTGGGAGGCTGGATGTTCCCACCTCAGCACAAGCCAGGGAGAGGCGACATGTGAGGAGCTCCCAAAGCTCCTCCCAGAGGAGGCCGACGGTGGGCCAGAGAAGGAAGCTGCTGTGCCTTCCAAAGAATGTGGTCACATTTTCCCAGGAAGTTTTGTAAAGAGTTTAGGAAGATGTGGTTATTTCTTCCTAAAATTGCCCAGAATCCTAATTATAAGACAGAGTTCATTTCAGTTCCCTGAAATGTTATGAAAGAGCTAAATGAATGTCAGGGTTCCTCTTAAAAAAGAAATGAGAAAAGAGTGCACAGATTAAAAAGAAAAAAAAAAAAAACCAAGCAGAGGAAATGAAGCTGTGGCGGGCGCTGGGGGTGTAGACACAGCAGACACAGCTGGAGAGGCAGAGGAGGCGGCAGAGCACACGGGTGGAAGAAGGGCCTGTGCACAAGTGATCTTCCTGTTGCTGTAACAAAATATCTGACAAAGCAGCTTGGGGAAGAAGGATTTGGGTTCACAGTTTAAGGGGGCACAGTCCTCACGGCAGGGACTGCAGCTGGTCACATGTTGACTGTCAGGAAGCAGAGAGAGGCAAACGCAGGGACTCAGCTCGCTTTCTCCGTTGAATCCAGGCCCGGGAATGGTGCTGTGCACATTTATGTTAGGTCTTCCCACCTATATTAACCAGATCTAGAAAAGTCGTCATTGATGTTCCCATGGGCTGGTTTCTACGTGAGTCTAGGCCCACCAAGTTAAGAGGTGGCGTTGGACATCTCGGCCCCATAAGCCCCAGGCCTGCCGAGAGGCTCCAGAGTGTGCCCCACCTCTGGCCCCTGGAGACGCCTGAGCCCCAGCTCCGCGGTGCTCTGCAGCTGATTTGCCCCGTTTCCCCCACTCGTAACCCCGCTGGCCCTGAATCTGTGTTTGACTTTCACTCCCCACCTCACTCCTCCCAGGACCAACTCACCCCCTCTGGAGTTTTAAACAATGGAAATGTGTAGTAGCGCCCAGCCCAGCACTCTCCCGAGGAGCTCCAGTGACCGCCGTCCCAGCCGACAGCCTCCTATGGATGCCTTCCAGCACATGCCCATGCAGACCCTTCCAGACAACCCTCACACCCACAATCCCACTTGGGTGTTGCCACCCCTGTTTGCCTCAGCCCAACCTCTGGCTGGCCCTATGCAGCACACCCACCAGAAACGTCAAGACCATAAGCTCACACTCAGTACTGGACAGATATGGATGGCCATGCTGGCATGCAGAGGTCAAAAAACAAGCTGAAGTCCCTGTGGAGAGTCCCTTCCCAAGTACCTGTCGTCCCCCCCCCTCCCCGCCATGGCACCATGCTGGCTGCTCCCTGTCCTCTCCTGCTGGGCATTTCTGAACTGTGTTATTTCCCCAGTCTCCATGATGCATCCCGAGGGTAGACATAGGTCCTAAGATCTGCTCCCTTGGAGAGAGGATGAGAGTATGTGCGGGTGCAGAGAGCTAGAGCTTTCCTTAAGCTGGGGATGTCCATTATATGCCAGAGAAGCACTTGGCAGAGCAGAGGTCCACCAGGCCGCACTGGCAGCAAGATGTGGAAGCATATCAGCTGCCCCTCTGCGAGGCCAGACTGCCGTGGACACAAATCACCAAGAAGTACTAGACGGGACTCAAGCAGGGGCTAACTCTTCCCCCACAGGGATATGGCAGCTTTGCTGCTGGGACAATACTGAAAAGACCTCAAGTACCTCGAGGCACCAGGTCCCAGTAAGAGGACAAACTGCTCTTGGGACCAGAGGTGCCTTCCACCCAGGAGGGCTAGACAGACATCCAGGTGAGGGAGGAGGCCACCACTGGGCACTTGTGCCCCAAGTCGGGTAGGCCATTTTCCCAGTACAGTGAGCACATTTCAAATCAATCAGCCCTCGGGGGTTGTGAGAGAATGAGACCATCGCTTTGTGCCTTTCATTCGCTGGGGAACTTTCCTCGCCAGAGTTTCTGTACTTGTTCTGCTGGACACTTGACCCTCTAAAAGAGAAAATGAAGCATAGTTTAGAATTCTAAGCTTACCTGTGTGAAGGATTTAATTAACTGTATTGAGAAAAACTGAGAATTTGACTTGTTAACTTGAATTACTATAGCAGCAAACAACTCCTGGAGCAGAGTTGCATTTTGTCACGTTTGTAGACAGGATGCTGTTGGGGGGTTTCTGGACACATAACTGGTTGCATCAGGATCTGCTGCAGCTCACAAGCCTTTGTGCATGGTTTTCCTCCCGAAGGAACGTTCTGATGGTGCAGAAGCCCGCATTGACCAGGAGGAAAGACGATGTTTCCCCTCTCACGAACGCTCGGAGCCAGGCGCACCTGTCACGCTGTGACAACAAAAGACCAACATGAAACAGCAGTTTTTTCCTACTTAAAATCTCCAGAGGTTTTCCAAGGCTCCAGGAAACACTGAGGCCATCTTGGTGGCCAGAGGCCCAGGGAATGGACAGCCAGAGGCTTCTGCCCTGTCTGTCATGTTCATCGATGTCCAGCCACGCCAGCCCTCCCCCTGCACATTTCCTGTGCTTGCTCGTGAACTTGACCTGGAGGTCACCTCCTTCTTGGACCCTCTGGTAACACAGTCTCCACTTCTGTCTCTGCCCAAAGTCCTGCATGCCTGGGCATGGAATTTCCACCTCCTTCTACTGTGAGTTCTGAGTAGCCCAGGTGTACATTGGCACAGAGTGAGAGGCCCTGTTTACTAGGGGTTGCGAAGTATGCCTGGCGGAGCATCAGCTCAGCTTGTCCTCCACCCTACAGCAAGGCCATGGTGAAGCCAACAGCCCACAGGTGTCTGGTATCTTTGAGGGGGCCATGGAGGGAGCACTGATCAGTCAGGAAACAATGACCAGGCAGGGAGCACTAACAATGCAGAGAGCACTGACCAGGCAGGGAGCACCAACCAGGCATGGAACTCACAGGTATCTCATTTCTGCAGAAGTTAGCTGATGCTGGTTTCCTCCCCAGATGTCACACACACACACACACACACACACACACACACACCCCTCATACATCCTCACACACATTCACAATCTCCCACCTCTCACAAGCCTTCACACATACACACCTCACACCCTCTCACACACACGTCTATACACTCACACACCCATTCCTCATAAACCCTCACACTCACACACTCCTCACACCCCTCACACTTGTAGGCAGCCACATACCTCATACATACAAACTCACAGCACATACACACACGCCCCTCACACCCCTTATATCCTTACACCCTCATAGTCACAGCTCCACCACGCTCCTCATTTACACACACACACACACACACACACTCACACACACAAGCACGAGTCACACAGATGCATGGCAGCCACAGTCTCCCTGGGCAGTGCTGACAGTCCTGCAGGCACACTAGGCGCTTTGCTTTTCCACCCACCCTGTGGGTTCATTAAAGACACGGTCAGCTTTCCAGTGCTCACACCGCTGGGCTCTGCTCTCCTGCATATCCTCAGGACTGGACCCACACACACACTCAGGCCCTTGTGGGGTCCACTATTCTCTGGATGTGTTTCTTAGGGCTGTCCAGGGTCTCCATCCCCTCTGCTTTGAGCAACTCGGTGAGATTTCAAAATGGCAAGACCAGCTCTGCCACCTCCAGAGGCCACCTCCTCAGAGGATCTCCTGGCTCCCGTTTCCTGTGGAAGCCCTTCCCAGTGGCTCCCCTTCCCAGTGGCTCCCCTTCCCAGTGGAAGCCCTGCCGTGCCCTGCCCTGCCCTGCCCTTCCCCTCCCCTCCCCTCCCCTCCCTTCCCTTCCCAGTGGCCCGGTTCTCACACCACTTCCCAATAGACCCAATGCAAAGCTCCAGAGGAATCAGAAGTGTCCAAGACAGATGTGGCCGTCCAGTGAGCCTGCACTCTGTTCTGGGAAGAGCCAGTGACTGACATGTCAGGTTGACTCTACACGAGTGCCCCAGAGCACTGCCATAGTTAGGCTGATTCACGTGGAAAGATCCAGAGAAAGCCCAGCTGTGAACTCACTATAATCAACATTGCCACTAACAATGCTAAACCCTTCCTGTCCTAGCCTGGAGAACAGAGTCAGAGTCACATGACTTCATTCCAGGAGACAGCTAGATAGTAGAGTTCAGAGCCTGCAGCGGAGCGTGATGTCCAGGCTCAGGAAGGACCCTGCAGTGCAAACCAAGCCACGCCCCCAGAGACCAGAGCAGCAGGGCATACTACACAGGGGCTTCCCATTCATTTGGAGCACTGTTGAGTGAGGCCGGCAGAGCAGGATCTTGAAATTCCTCTTTAAGCAACACTAGGAGGAAGGATTTAACAATGTGCATATGATTGTGGATAAGATGGTGTCTGAGGGGCGTGGGGGGCTGTGAATGAGTGTGGGGGGCCCCCGGCATTCTGGAGAAGCTAGCAGGTTAAGAAAAAGAACCCTGGGGGTAGAGAGCCGGGCAGCCGTTAAGAGCACTGGCCACTCTTGCAGAGGACCCAGGTTCGAATCCCAGCCACCAAACAGCAGCTAACAACCATCTGTAACTCTGGTTCCAGGGGACCCGATGCTCCCTTCTGGCCTCTCCAGGCATTGTATGACACAGGGGCACTTACACACATGTAGGCAATATACTCACACATATGTGAAAGTGATAAATAAAATATTAAAACAGAAAAACAGTAAGAACCCCAAATCACGATCATCCTAAAGTGCTGGTGTAACACCCCCCCCTGAGGAGAGGACTTGGAGGACGGACGGGGCTTCTCATGGGCTGGGACATCATACGTAGGGGTTTCCAGCTCCTTCTTAGTTTCCTAAACTTTGCAAACTTTCTGCAAAAAAGTTCCTATCAATCACATAATGTGTGATCATTAAACTCAAGAAAATGAAAAATAACATTGTATAGATTTTTAAAAGCCAGTATCCCTAATTAAGATTCCTTTCATATGTCTCAGTCACTGTAATCATCCTCCCATGGTAGAGAGAAGCAAGGAATAGATGGTGGTAAGCATTCCCCAGAGTGTAGCTGGAGTATTTGTCACTGGTAGGAAGCTGACAGGTAGAACGCAGCTCTGCCTTCCTTCCACTGGATCACAAGAAGACAGCAGAATTCATGAGACTGCTGCAGTGAACACGCTCCCCACACACATCCTACAGCCTCACGAATGGGCCAAACCATGGGGTTTCCAAGGTCCCTGTTTCTGCAAGAGGGAAGCAAGTGGCCCTGGGAGGGTGAATCTGCACCTCGGCCCCGGGACCCCACGGCTTTGGCAGTGCTCCCCGTGTTTCCTTACAGACATGGCCTCAGCTGCACCTGGCTCAGAAGAGGCCCTCCCTGGCTAAGTACAGCTGCAGCAGCCCTGACCCAGCTGGTCCTGGCGGGAACGCAAGCATGTTCTAGCTGAGGCTCACGTCGGGTTCTCTGAGGTCCGGTTTGCCCAGCTGTCACTCTATAGAGGCTGGACAGCTCTGATTTGCATCCGGTGCCCCACTGGTTCTCTGGGCCATTGCTCGCCTCTGGGGGCACCCTGGGGTGTCAAGGACAGGCCAAGTTCAGTATTCTAAGTTCCACTTCAGATTCATTTTCCTGAGCCATCAAGAGGAAATGTCTGCCCTACAGTGGTGAGTACTGGACACGGATCCAGAGCCCAGCCCCACCCCTGCTGCTGAGGCAACGTCTGCTCATGCTGACACGGATGAAAGCCCCCAGAGGCTTCAGCAGTCCCCACCCAGCAGACTTCAGGGGTCCCCACCCAGCAGCCTTCAGGGGTCCCCACCCAGCAGGTCTCAGGATCCCTACCCTGCAGCCTTCAGAGATCCACACCTTTCAGTCTAATGGATTTTTGTGTGAGAAGCTCAAGGGCACAAGTCTAGTACCACCACCCAGTGTGGACCCTCAGGAGACTTGGAATCTGGGCTGAGGAGACAGGACAGCAAGGGACAGGAGTGGTGGGGAGGGACAGTCCTGGGTGTGCCAGTCCAGTTTTGCTTTAGGGACCGAGTACTGATGTCTCTGAAGAGCCGTAGGTGGAAATGTGGTTTCCAGTGTGGTGGTTAGGGCATCAGCAAGTTACTGGGACATGAGGGTGGAGTCCTCAGTGTGGAATGGGTTCCCTGATAGAGGGAACACAGAGAGATCTCTTGTCTTGAGGGGGCAGCCGTCTTCGATGTGGAAGCTGTGCTCACCAGACCCTGAAGCTGCTGGTGTCTGACTTCAGACGTCCAGATTCCAGAACTCTGATAAATAAATGTGCTATCAAAGCCCCGGGGATTCTGTTATAGCAGCCAGAGTGCTCTCCTCCCTGCCCTGGTCCAAAGTGCCTGCAAAGCCCCAGCCCAACAGAAGGAACAGGTGCCCATCCCCAGCGTGGTCATGGGGCAGAGGCCAGGCTTCCCCGTGGGCAGTCACATGCTGAGTCTCTAACTCAGAAAGGTAGTTCTCCCTGGACAGCCTTGTCCTGCAGAGGGACAGTAACTGGGAACAGCGATGGGGCAGTGGGAGCAGGGACAGGAGGACCCGGGCTGTCCCCAGGGGACCACAAAGGGACCGCACGGCTTCCCAGGAGGAAGACAGCCCTGTCCTTGGAGGTCATCACCACCCCTCACTCTGAAGTTAGGCAAAGCAATGTGCACCTTCCTGAGTCAGCCCCTGGGTGAGGTCTCATCATGCAGGACAAGCAGGTCCCTGGCCAGGTCTCACTGCACACCAGCATGGCGTCACTCTATAGGAAACCCCAGTCACCAGGTGCTGGAGAGAGCCAAAGGGAGTTGGGGACAATGCCCTAGGGCTTGACGCCACCCCTGCCTGCCGCAGACCCAAAGGAGACAGAGACTTCTGGTATTTTGCATTCCAGAAGAATCTCCCCAGCAAGGGGGAAGGGAGCGCCTGAGGGCAGTGACTAACAGCTTCTCTTCTCCAAGGCTCTCTCCACAGTGGGACCTAAAAAGGTGTCCTGGGAGTGCAGCTCTGGAGCTCTGCTGAGGGGACACTCACTCTATGATCCTCTCATCGGCCAGAGGCCACCAGGACTCTGTGCCAACAGGATGGTGCTCAGGAAAGCTCAGACAACAAGCTCCTCAGTACACTGAACGCTAGAGACCTGAACACTGTGAACCCTGAAGAGATCAAGCCCCACATGCTGTGAGCTTGAACTCTGAGCCCGGAACTCCATGAATCCCAGACTCTGTGAACCTCAAACACCTCAAGCCCTTAACTCACTGAGCCCTCAAAACAAGGAACCCTGAACTCTCTGATCCTTGAACAACATGAACCCCAAGAAAAGCAAACCTTGAGCCCCCTTTTTGTTTGGGTTTGTTTTGTTTTGAAACCAGGTCTCGGGCAACCCAGACTGGCCTCGAGGATGACCTTGAATGCTCCTGTCTCTGCTGCCAGAGTGCTGGGGGTGCAGACATGGCACCCCCACACCCAGTTTGTGTGGTACAGGTGATTGAACCCAGGGTTTCATGGAAGCTAGCAAGCGTTCTGCTAACCCAGCCATCTCCTCCACTCCAGAACAGACTTTTTGTGTCTGGAGGTGCAGGACATGAGGACAGCAGGCAAGGCAAGGGCAGGACAGGAGCCTGGTGGGGGGGGGGGCAGAGTATAGGAGAAGCTGAGATCTTAACACACAGAGGAGGCTGCAAACCAGTGGCCTGGCAGGGCTGCTCCTACTGTAGGTTCCATGGGCAGTGATCTGTGGCCCTGCCATGAGCCTCCAAGGCCAGCCAGATCAGCCAGCCCACTTCCTTGCCATCTATCTGCCTGGAGCCTGACGGGCTTGCTCAAGGAATGCTTCATCAGAGCCTGTGTCATCGTTTTATCATGACTGGGTCATCTGGCCACCCATAATCACAGTGCAGTCTTGAGGACAGAGGACCTGGGGCAGTTGAGGAAGGTCGTTGGAATCCACAGGCAGTGACTTCTGCCCTCAGCCAGCACCTGGCCCTGGCCCGAGGTCCACGGCAGAGTCACTCAACAAGAGATCCCAGACTAGATGAGCATGCAGCTGTCGGATACCCAGGGGCTCAGACGAGTGTTGAAGTTTTGATTCTCAGACCTACCCCGCCCAGAGGCCTTCCCAGACTCCCAGCTTTTGCGTGCTGTTCACGTTTCCTCCCCACAGAAACGCTACTCTTCCGAGTATTCTCAGTCTATAAAAGTTCAGCCAACTACACACTTAAGATATGTGCATTTCCTGCATTAAATTACATTTCAGTAAGTTTTTTTAATGCTACATTTCAAGGCAATTTTCTCAAGAAAGGCCTTTGAAGCAGCTGCTCCAAGCTCCCTAGCGCCTACTTCCCTGAAGCATCAGGCATAAGAGACTTAGTTCTCATCAGAAACATATATTTAAAGACTAATGCTCCTTTAAGGCAATTTATAATAGCAGCACACTGGGCATGGCACACATTAAAGTACACGTGGTGGCCGTCTCTGAATAGATGCAAATAAATCTTCAAGGTGCACTGGGAAGGTGCAGCGTTGGGGACGAAACAGTGCATTGTTTGTGTTGTCAAAGAAAGAATACAGGAAGGATGGCTTCCCCTGGAAAAAGGAAGAACTGGAAAACAGTTCCCACAAATTCACAGTATCTAATGCAACTCTGGCAACCCTGGAGAGCCTGGGATTTGCTCCTGAACAGCTGAAGGAAAGATGTGCAGAATCATTTTCCACATTGAAGGCCCAGGTCCTTAAACTGTGAGTCAGGACCCCAAATGAGGGGTCACATAGCTGACTGTGGGGTGGTGAAACGTTTGGCAGCAATTAAAGGCTTCTGAACATGTAATGACCCAAAATCAATTAAAAGTGAAATGCAGGGGGATGGCAAGATGGTTCACTGGGTAAACACGCCCACTGCTAAACCAGGGACCTGAGTTCAATACTCAGGATGCCCATGGTAGACGGAGAAAACCAACTCCTAAAGGTTGTTCTCTCTCTCTCTCTCTCTCTCTCTCTCTCTCTCTCTCTCTTTCATACATATACACACACCATGGCATATGAAAGATGCACATACGCAAACATGCACACAAAATGAGACACATGCTGGGTCCTGGGGTTTCTGGGTACACTTGCCCACATGGTGACTCACAATGTCACTGCAGCCCTAGTTCTGAGTGGACAACATGTGCACTTTTGCAGTCACACTGTGTGGAGCCCCTCAGCTCAGAAGGAAGGCTGTTTTAGGTTCGGAACTACAGTGCTTTTACTGCCTGCAGGAAGTTTTCTAAAAGAGTGAGGCTTTTATTAGGCAAATATCATTTCAGCATGTATCAAATCAGCGTGCCCCGGGAAAGTATTGAGTCAGAATGTTTGAGTTTAAAACTTGCTGTATGAGTTACCTCCTTGTCATTGTGATAAAAATCCCCTGACAAAAGCAACTAAAGGGAGAGGGAGTTTATTCTGGGTTGTGGGAGAGAAGTTGAGCCAGCACAAGCTTAACACAGCCAGCTTCCTGCCCACACCCTGAAGGAAACAGCATCAGAGGCTGCGCTCAGCTTTCCACATAGTCCAGGACTCAACCCTGGTGAATGGCATCACCCTCAATTTCGGGGCTTCCACTTCAGTTAAGATAATCCTCACAGTCAGAGCCAAGAGGCCCATCTTCCAGGTGATTCTAGATTTCATCAAATTAACAATTGAAATTAACTGTTACCTTGACTTTCATTTTTTTAAAAAAATAGCACTCGGGAGGCAGAGTCAGGCAGGATCTTTGTGAGTTCAAGGCCAGCCTGGTCTACAGAGTGAGTTCCTGGACAGGGAGACCCTGTCTTGAAAAGACCAAAAAAAAAAATCATTAAATGAATTTTAGCTTGAGATAAGGACAAAATTTCCAACAATTTCTGAAATGGCCCTAAACATACTTTTGCAGTGTTTTGACTATGTATTTATGCAAAATGGAGTTCTCAGTGATGATGATTTAAAAAAATCAAAATATCAACTAATTCTGAGAAACTTTGAAAATGCTCTATACACTGCAATATTAAACATTTGGCTAAGATCTAATAAAGCAAAAATCAACAAGCATGTTGTCTCATCAGTATGCAAATTTACTTTCATCTTTTTAACAAATAGAATAACAATAATGGCAGACTTGTTTTAGAACAAGTTTCCTTATGGTTTGTTGTCAGTATACCTACTCTTTTAGTTTGCTTCTCTATTGCTGTGATAAAAACACTGACCAAACCAACTTGGGGAGGAAAGGGTTAATTTGGCTTGCAGCACAGTCCATCATCAAGGGGAGCCAGGCAGGAACTCAGGGCAGGAACCCGGAGCACAGACCATGGAGGAGCACTGCTTACTGGCTTGTTCCCCTGGCCTGTGCTCAGCCTGCTTTCTTATACAATGCAGGACAGGGATGACACCACCCACAGTGGGCTGTGCCCTCCCACATCACTCAACAAGAAAATGCCTCACAGACATGACCACAGAGCAATCCAATAGAAGCAATTCCCCAACTGAGGCTCCTTCTTCCTAGGTGTGTCAAGTTGACACTAAAGCCGTGCAACACACCTACTACTTTATGTAACTGTATATCTGAAATTGCATACTGGATATCATATATGAGATGGGGTCATGTGTGGAAAAAAGTTTTAAGTAGACCTGATTGGGTCAGAGAGATGGTTCAGTGTCTAAAGGCACTTGCTGCTACACCTGCTGGCCCAGGTTCAATCCCACATGGTGGACCTGATTTCTACAAGTTGTCTGTTGACTTCCATATATGCACTGTGGCACATTTGTACATAGATGATAGAGAGAAGATAGATAGATGATAGATAGATAGATAGATAGATAGATAGATAGATAGAGGATAGATAATAGATAGATGATAGATAATAGATGAATAGATGATAGATAGATAATAGATAGATGATAGATGACAGATAGATAAATAGATAGATGATAGATGACAGATAGATAAATAGATGATAGATGATAGAGATAGATGATAGATAGATAATAGATGATAGATAGATAGATAGATAGATAGATAGATAGATAGATAGAATTTTGCTTTTTCATAAAAAGATGCCCTGATTGAAGGAGCCTACACACTTGTACACAGTATAATCATTGAATGGCACTGTTTTAGTTACCTGTCTTGTGGTTGTGACAAATACCTAACAAAAACAACTTAAGGGAAGAATTTATTCTGGCTCACAGTTTAGGAAGTGATACCATGCATCCTGGTGGGACTGAAGGTAGGGCACTGTGAGATGGCTGGTCCCACTACATCCTGATGGGACTGAAGGTAGGTAGGGGGGTGTGAGATGGCTGGTCCCATTGCATCCTGGTGGGACTGAAGGTAGGGGGGTGTGAGATGGCTGGTCCCATTGCATCCTGGTGGGACTAAGGTAGGGCACTGTGAGATGGCTGGTCCCATTGCATCCTGGTGGGACCGAAGGTAGGGGCTGTGTGAGATAGCTGGTCCCATTGCATCCTGGTGGGACTGAAGGTATGGGGTGTGAGTTGGCTGGTCCCATTGCATCCTGGTGGGACTGAAGGTAGGGGGTGTGAGATGGCTGGTCCCATTGCATCCTGGTGGGACTGAAGGTAGGGGGTGTGAGATGGCTGGTCCCATTGCATCCTGGTGGGACTGAAGGTAGGGCAGTGTGAGATGGCTGGTCCCATTGCATCCTGGTGGGACCGAAGGTAGGGGCTGTGTGAGATAGCTGGTCCCATTGCATCCTGGTGGGACCGAAGGTAGGGGCGGTGTGAGATGGCTGGTCCCATTGCATCCTGGTGGGACTGAAGGTAGGGGGTGTGAGATGGCTGGTCCCATTGCATCCTGGTAGGACTGAAGGTAGGGCAGTGTGAGATGGCTGGTCCCATTGCATCCTGGTGGGACTGAAGGTAGGGCAGTGTGAGATGGCTGGTCCCATTGCATCCTGGTGGGACTGAAGGTAGGGCAGTGTGAGATGGCTCGTCCCATTTTATCCACTCGGGAAGCAGACAGAGATGAACATCTGTGCTCAGCTCTCTTTCCCCTTGATATACAGCCTGGACCCCCCACCTTTGGAAAGCAGCCACCCACATTCAAGGCAGATCTCCACTCCTCAGTTAAGCCTCCTAGAAATACCCTCAGACATGCACGGAGGCATGTCTCCTAGGTGATTCCAAATCTGACCAAGCTGACAATGTAATTTGTTGTCACAGACATCATCAGAGCTCTGTTCTCTGACGGAAAATGCAAAGCATATTTAAGTGATGCTAGACAGTATGGCGATCTTGCACAACAAAAATGACATTGTCACCCTGCCACATCAGTCCCACTCTGAATATAATCACAAGGAATTAAAAGCAGGATCTCAAAAGACACTTGCCCATCCATGTCAAAGGCAATGTGACGGACAAGATCCAGGAGAGGAAGCAATACAAGTGTCTGGGAACCGAGAGATGAAAAAAAAAAATTCATGGTCCAGCCACACAAAGGAGACCTTTCAGCCTGAGAAAGAAGCTGATGTATAATTCACAGGGGAAAACCACAAAGACGTTACACTAAGTAAAACAAGCCATTCACAGAAACACAAATCCTCTCCTTAGACAAACTCCTCAACACAGAGGATGGGGTAGTGGCATCACCACAGGGTAGGAAGTGGGACGTTATTGTTCACTGGACAGCTTCAGCTGACCAAGGCAAAGCCGGGAAGTGCGGCTGCAAGAGTGTGTGCACCGGCAAGGGTGAAGGTGGTCAGTTATCACGTATGAGTATCTTACTGCAATGTGACAGAATGTGGCTCACAGAGGGGCCGTTCTGGACGGAAATGGGTCAGCAGCCAGAGAGAGCCCATTCTGTTCTCATCAGGAAAATCAGCCCTCTGTGACCTCTGACCTGGCCTGGTCCTCCGTCATGAGAGCCATGGTGTACACATGGAACAAGGGGACCTTCATGTTCCAGGACAGAGGCCCCAGGCCCGGTGTCCACGGGGCATTTGCTTGCTCACTCTCCCAGTCTAGCATTTCAGCCTCTGGGCAGTTTCTCTTTGTGGAGCTTCAGGCCGTCGGGCTCTTGACAGCTGGCAGGGAGCTTCCCAAACACACCCAGCTCTGTGGAGTCTGCATTTGGGAAAGGAAGAGAGGTGTGGGGAGAGCTGGTTACAGATTTGGATGACAGCTGGGTAACCTCATCTGCATGCAATCTGCATGTATCCGGGCCCTCTTGCCTCATCCTTGGCCTTGACTGTAGCTCAGGGCCCTTCTGGGACACACAGCAACACAAGTCAGACTTAGGAAACAAAAACAAAACTAAAAAACCAGTATTTCCCCTATCTAATTTTCTAGAAGATTCTTTAAATCTTCAGGGCTGGGAAGAAGACTCTTCACTTCTCACTTCTACCCTGCTCTAAGCAACTGCTCATACAGTTTACTGAGAAACAGAACATAGAGCTGTCTTGACAGTTGGATCACCATGGCCCAAACACTTCTGCCTGGGACCTTGTAGCCAGAGCCAGGCCTTAGGGAACTTTGAGCAGAGCACAGTAGAGCATAACTGTGTGCGAAGCCAGCTCCATGCCAGGTACAATGGTGTGCGAAGGCCAGCTCCATGCCAGGTACAATGGTGTGCGAAGGCCAGCTCCATGCCAGGTACAGTGCCAACCACGGGAGGTCATGAACAAGACAAGCCCCCGTCCTGTGTTCCCAGAGCCAACTCAGTGCAGTGACAACACACAGAGTTAGAAGGAGAAGGCTGTGTCATCAAGGGAACAGCTCTACCATAGCATGGAGACAGAGGCTGGGGAAGTCACCCGGCCAGAAGTGACCGGAGGAGGTGACTCTCTTCCACCTTCTCTCCAGGGACTGGCCACCTTCAGGTCCCAGACCTCTGCAGCTGCTTGGACTCCTCTCGTGTTACCTGAGTCTGTGGCTTATGGGGGCAGCTATCCCAGAGACTAGGTGGCCTGGAAAGACCAGAGGAGGGAAACAAATCCTCAAATGCACGGTGCTGCTGGTGGGTCACGTTGGAGACAAAGGGACATGTACCCCATCTAGGACCCCACTGGGCAAGGCTTGAGCATAGGGAGGCAATGGGGGCGGGCATCTGGCAGTACAGAGGGCCTGTGAGATGCCTCTCGGGTGAAGGGTCACCCTGGGGCACAGGAGGAAGCTACAGCAACAGCCAAAGTGCAAGGGTGGGTGGAGAGCCCACAGGTATGCCTGCTGAGGGAAGTGCAGGCCAGGGCTGGGGATTAAAAGGCTACTGTCTTCCCCATAGTCCTAAGCAGGGAAGCGACAGGTCCTACTGTCCTCTTGACACAGTGCTCCCCTGGTATCCTCCCCTGCTGCCCTCTTCTGCTGTCCTCCCCACAATGCTCCTGTGCCCCACCAGCCACCTAGACCAAGAATCAATTCCACAAGGAAAACACTGCTACAGGATCACCAGGACTCCACAGGACCCAGCATGTGACGGCCCACAAGCACTGAGCACCAGAGTGTGCCAAAGCAGTCACCAAGGTTGAAGCTGCTCATTGAGCTCCTGCCCATGAGGGACAGGCCAGGGGGACTGACAGCCCTTCCTTGACTGTGAGAATTGCCACTCGGGGCCGGTCCACAATAACTGCCAGAAAGGAAGACTGCTGCAAAGGAGGTTAAGTGGGGGAGACCAATGATTGCCACACAGCTGGGGCACCTCGGAGGGTGGGTGCCCTTGGAGGGGATTACATATCTAAAGGCGCAGTGTGATTCTGGGGGATGGAGATAGGAAATATTTGGCAAGAGACTGGAAGGGTTGGAGAGATGGCTCCACCGTTAAGAGTGCTTGCTGCTCTCTCAGAGGCCCTGAGTTCATTTCCCAACACCTATGCTGAGAGACTTACAACCACTTGTAACTCCAGCTCAAAGAGATCCCACAGGCTCTTCTGGGCTCCAAGGGTACACACATAAATAAATAAATAAATAAATAAATAAATAAATAAATAAATAAACAAATAAACAAATAAACAAATAAATAAACATTAAAGAAAGAAGAGACAGGATCTGAGCTTGCCACAGAGTACGGGGTATCATGTTAGGCGTAGAAGTCTTGCTGTCTGATAAACTCCAAAGCCAGCAGCTGGAAAACCTCTGGCATCTCTCCCACATCTGTAGGTGACTGGGTGTCCTGCTGCTAGGTGGGGTCCCCCACTCTCTGGTCACCTTGGTTGCCATGGCTCAGGACAATGCTTGGCCTTCTAGGACAGAAGCTTGCCATGGGGAGCTGCAGTGTCCTTTACCACGCCTAAGCGGCCACACCTCACCTCCCTGCCTTGCCTGAGCACAAACAGGGGGTGAGCACAAGCTAGTTCGGTGTGTGTGTGTGAGTGTGTGTGTGTGTGTGTGTGTACATGCACACACATGTGCAAGTGCTGTGCTTGTGTGTGCCCTCCTGTGTATGCAGGTGTGAGTGGAAACCAGAGGTAATGTTGATCATCTTCCTCTACCACTCTTTACCTCACTGAGCCCGGAGCTCACTCACTTGGCTGGACGGGCTGGCCAGGGAGCCTAGCGGGTCCTCCCATCTCTGTCCTCCCCCCACCCTACAAGAGCTCATGCTTTCTGCCAAACATGCTTTTCATCTCTTTTTCAGTCTTTCTTGATATTCTCCATGTGGAAATTGACTGTTTTGAGCAGAAGTTCACTGTTTCAGTCAGTTCTTTGATGCAGTCGTTGTTGTTGTTGTTGTTTCCAATATGGTTCACTCCCAACTGCTTGGACAAAAGCTCAAGGGGCCATGCACAAGAAACACAACTAGGTAATTGGCACTAGCATACACGGATGAGGGATACCATTCGTCGTTTGTTTTTCTGGGACTGTGTTACTTCACTCAGCATTATGTCCTCTAGCTCCAGCCATTTTCCTGCAAAGCTCATGATGTCATCTTTCTTTACTGCTGCATAGAATGTAGATGTACCACATTTTCTCTATTCACTCATCAGTTGAGGGGCATTTGGGTTGGTTCTAGCTCCTTGCTATTGTGAAGAGAGCTGCAATAAACATGGCCGTGCATGTATCTCTGTGGTGGGGTGAGTCTTGAGGTACATGCCCAGGAGTGGTATGGCTGGGTTGGGTGGCAAGTTCATTCCAAGTCTTCCAAGGGTTCTCCACACTGCTTTCCATAGTGGCTGTACGAGTTTACATTCCTACCAGCAGTGGATGAGTGTTCCCCTTTCCCGACAACCTCTCCAGCACTTGGTATCATTTGTTTTCTTGATCCTAGCCAGTCTTATTGGAGTAAGATGATATCTTAAGTAGTTTTAATTTATATTCTCTATGATAGTGATGTTGAACACTTATTTAGGTGTTTCTCAGCCATCTTCTAATTCCTCACTTGTGAAGTCTCTTTCAGCTCTTTGCTCCATCTATTGAGTGGGTCATTTGTTTCTTTCTTCTTTGTTTTTTGAGTAGTTTATATACTCTGAAAATCAATGCTTTGTCAGATGTTTCTGCAGTGAAGGTTTCCTCCCACTCTGTGGGATTTCTCTTCACTCCCTGATTGTTTCTTTTGGACAGAAGCTTCTTGAGTTTAATGAGTCCCATTTGTCAATTGTGACTTTAATTCTTTTTTTTTGCCAGCTGCGTCTGATTTCCTATGTCTTGTAGTCTGCTGCCAACTTTTTCATCTATCACCTTCAGAGTTTGGGTTTCATGTGATGGTCTTTGTCCACCTGGAGTTGACTTTTTACAGGGCAAGAGGTAGGGGTTTAATTTCATTCTTCTACAAGTGATGATCCAGTTTTGCCAACACCACTTGCTGAAGATGCTGTCTTTTCTCCATCGTGTCTTCTTGGCCCCCTTGTCAAATATGAGATGGCTGAAATTATATGTGCTCAGATTTGGATCTTTGGTTTTGTTCCATTGGTCAACAGGTCTGTTTTTGTGCCAGTAGCAGGCTGTTTTTATGACTATAGCCCTATAGTATAGTTTGAACATCACCTAGCTTTTCACATGGGTTCTGGGTATCCAAACTCAGATACACTTCACCGACTGAGCCAGAGCCCCAGCCCAAAGCTCACCTACTGGCAGAGGGAGCCACTGGTCACGTCGCAAGGGGAGCAGGAGTGGAAACGGCCTCTGCAGTGCTGCGTGCCTAGGGGGAGGGGGCTCCTGACACTGGACACTCACCCAGCTTTGAATCTGAGCAGTTACGCCATCAGAGGAACTTCAGGGAAGCAGAACCAGCCAATGGACTCGTGTCCTGGTGCCAGGCCTGAAGCCTCTTTCACCCACAAGGTCCCACCCACATTCCCAGGCCCTGCTCCTTAACAGGCATTTGAAAAGATAAACTGCAGCAACTATAAAGGCAGGTAGAGAGAGTTTGACACATGATGAAGTCCTGGCTTTAACATCTTCCCATCCAACTCGGGGCTTGGGCATACAACTAAAAAGGCAACCAAAAAATCAAAACAAAGGAAAATTTCAGTAGAACTTTTCCAATAACATGCTCACAGCTTGAAACACAGCCACCGTTAACTTCGGTGGAGGCCCCTGCCAACCCTTCCCAAGCTATCAGTGTATAAACACGATGTAATATAGCGATTCAATTTTCTAAAGAATTGGTTAGCAATTAAACAGAATGCTTGGGAACAGATATTAAATTCCAGAGAGAATTTCCATTTAAACTTTAACTTTTCTGAATAACAAAGGGAATAGAAAAGAGTCAGAAAATTTTCTTGAATTTCAGTAAGGAAATTATAAAAATTGAGGTCAAGTGTCCTTTGGGATTCTTTAAAATGAATCTGTGACCTTGATGTGATGGCAGAGCAATGAGGTGCAGAGGCTGTCTGAGGAGTGTACAGCTTCTTATGTTTACTTTTGTCTCGATTATCCATTCTGGGATCTCCAAAGACCGTTTGGTCCATTGGTTATGGGTCACTGAAAGTACTAATTATTCTAAACAGATGGTTCTAGAAATATAGCACATCTGCTGTGGGGCAAGTTTGCTCAGGAATCATCCTACCCCAGCTCCATGATGACCCAGGGATAGTCAGCACCCTGACTGGCTGTGTACAGAGCGGGCACTGGGCGCTGAGAACACAGAGGACCATGGACGACCATCCTGCATTCTTCCAGGTCCAGAAGCCAGAGAACCTCAGGTGAAAGCTGGGGAACCACAGTGTGACCTCAAGGAACTGTTGATACAGACCAGACTCCAGGGATCCAGACGGAAACTCAGAAACCACAGACGGAACCAAAGGGAACCCTGGGTAAGATCCCAGGAATCCCAGGTAAGGCCTTCAGAATCATTGATGGGACCTCAGGAGGCCAGGAAGATCTTAAACCATAAGTGGGATGTAAGGAGACCTAGGTGGGACCTCAGGAGCCCCAGATGGACCTGAAAGAACCCCAAGGGAGACTTCAAGGCATCCCAGATGGTGCCTAAGGGAACTCCAGGAGAGGGAACCTGAGGAGACCCTCGCTGGGATCTTGGGAACGCCAGATGAGCTCTCAGGGAACCCCAGGAGAGACCCCAAGCAGGAACCACAAACAGGATTTAAGGGCCCCAAGTGGGCCCTCAGGAATGTGGACCTCACCATGGCTTGCCCCATTTGTTGGAGAGGAAGCGGGCTCCACTGTGGTCCCGGTGTGGGAAGTCAGGGGTGCTGAGCGCCAGCCCAGGAGCTCTTCTGTCTTTTCAACGTCTGCTGGACAGGACACAAGGTTGTGATTACACAAGGTGCAGCTTGAGCTGTGACTGGTGTCCCAAGTCCTCAGCCCATTGGCCCAGCTCTTTTCAGCTTTTGGCTGTGCCTCTACCACAGGCTCGGGGTGAATGTTACCTGGAAAGTCCTTCAGAAACATAAGGAACCACTGCAGACATTTGGAATACCTGTAGACTATCAACTACTGAAGTATGCCAAACGTCGAGAATTTACCCTAAGTCAGGAAAATGGAAATGCTATGCACAGATCCCACATGGACAGTTGTCTGGAACAAAGAAGACTGGGGCAACAACATCCTGATGCTCCACCAGGAAAACCTGTCTGCCTGGATGTTGAAAACTCCACAACAGGAAAGTGAGCCTGGAAGTGCCTTGTATGCAGCTGGGAGGCTAGGGTCTCCATCCTGGGATGGGAGGCGGGGGTCTCCATCCTGGGGTGGGAGGCGGGGGTCTCCATCCTGGGGTGGGAGGCGGAGGTCTCCATCCTGGGGCATGGGGTGCCTTCCTTCTATATGTCCACAGTGGCCCTCATGGCGGAGAACACAGCCAAGTCAGAGGTCACAGATGGCTGATATTTTCCCTCCATGTAAAGGAATCTAAGGTCTGAATTATCTGACACTAGACAGAGGCTGTTTCTCCTGGTTTCCCTGCAGCCTCTTCTGTTCTGTTGTTCTCCACAGGCAAGGCCCCTCCGAGCCACCCCAGCTGACACCTGCCTCATCACAGACACGGCTCCCTGGGACATCCTTGTATGTCCAGGCTGTTGAGTAGAGGGGTCTGTAACCTCGTTTTCAAACCCAGCACCTAACCTTCCCTGGAACCCTCCCCATCCTCTCTCCCAGGCTGCCTGAGCCCCTCCTCCAGCTTCTCGGAAAGCCCACTCTCTCAGCCTGGCTCCAGTCAAGTTGCTGCTTCGGTCAGACCCGGCCACCTATCCCCTTCCCCTCCCTCACCCCCACCCAGGCAAGCTTGCCCTTCCCCAGCTCCAGTCACCTCCACATGGTGTGTCTCAGTCCAGACTTCTGTGAGCTCAGATCGCCCACCGAAGCCCTGTGCGGGGTCTGACCCAGCCCCGGGCCTGTGCACTTTAACCCCTGATTTTCCGCTGGTCTGCTGCTCTCACCACTGAGCCTTCATAGAGCCCGTGTCCTCCCCCTCGGCACGACACCCGCCTCTACCTGCCCCCCATGCTGCCCTTCGCCACGCTATGCCCCACTGACTTGTCCATCGTGCTCTCCCACACCCACTGACCTGTCCAGAGCCCTGCAGGGCCCTCAGCCTCCTCCACCCTGCCTCCCAGTGTCTGTTCCCTGGCTCTTCATTCCCGTGGTCCCACATGCCTCCACCAGGACTCCACATCCTCCCGATGCCTTCCCAGCCTCCCACACACTTCGCATTCCTCTACATGGCTTCTGCATGTCTTGAACCTGCCTTCTACAGCCTCATGTATGCATTCTGCATGCCTTCTACATGCCTCCTGCATGGCCTACACACACCTACAGCCTCTCATTGACACGCCTCTACATGCCTTCTACATACCTACAGCCTCTCATTGACACGCCTCCACATGCCTTCCACACACCTACAGCCTCTCATTGACAAGCCTCCACATGCCTTACATGCCTTCTACACACCTACACCCTCTCATTGACATGCCTCCACATGCCTTCCACATATCTTCTACACACCTACAGCCTCTCATTGACATGCCTCCACATGCCTTCCACACACCTACAGCCTCTCATTGACATGCCTCCACATGCCTTCCATATGTCTTCTACACACCTACAGCCTCTCATTGACATGCCTCCACATGCCTTCCATATGTCTTCTACATACCTACAGCCTCTCATTGACATGCCTCCACATGACTCCACACACCTTCTATACATCTACAGCCTCTCATTGACATGCCTCCACATGCCTTCTACACATCTACAGCCTCTCATTGACACACCTCCACATGCCTTACACATACCTGCAGCCTCTCATTGACAGTCCTCCACATGTCTTCCACACACATCTACAGCCTCTCATTGACACGCCTCCACATGCCTTCTACACATCTACAGCCTCTCATTGACACTCCTCCACATGCCTTCTACACACCTACAGCCTCTCGCTGACATGCCTCCACACGCCTTCCACATGTGTTGCTCTTTCTGTCGGCCAGTCCCTCTCCAGAAGCCCCGGTCCCCTCCGTGATGCCTCACTGACTTGCACTCACGCTCAGTTGCTCTGGCAACATTTTCCCATCTTTCTGTTCCCCGTTCACCAAGTGCCCAGCGCTTATCCTCTGCAGCCTGCTTTCTACCTACAGCCCTTGTCCCTCTGCAGCCTGCTTTCTACCTACAGCCACCAAAAGGTGATGTCCCGGTCAAGTCGCTCTCCTGCGTCTGACTGTCTGGTGAGTCTCACTTGCAGCAAGGTCGACTTCCCTACCCCTGACCATGTCTGACCCACTTCCTTCTCCCATAATGCCTCAGTGCTGAAGACCCCTCTCCAGCACATGAGCCTGTGCTGTGCCCTCCAGCACCCACTCCAGGCCTGCTGGGGAGAAGTCAGTGTCTGTGTTCTGAGCGTCAAGGAGCCGCTCCCCGGCCATCCCTCTGGCTGTCCATCTCGGCACTGGGTTTACTGCCCTTCACACACATACGATTTGTGATGCCCCATTTTCAAGTTTGTTTGCTCCTGTGGTGGGTAGCAAAGGATGCCCATCAGGTGGCCGTAAAGCAGAGTGCACTCCCGTTATCCAGGCACACCCGGAGGAGGGAGGAAACGTAGCCAGGAAGAGTAGAGCACGCAGTGACGCTGGCTGTGCCTTGCAGGAAGAAGCCCCGAGCCAGGAGAAAGCCTCCAGAAGCTACAAGAGGCCGCGAGAGGGAGTTGGGGGGGTCCCCAGGATGTGGGTGACTCGGCAGTCAGGCCAGACTCAGCCCAGGACCTAGAAGATGGGCTTCAGGGGGCCCAGGGTGGCCACTGCTCCAGGTGACATGAGGTAGTCTGCTGAGGAGTCCCAGGAAGTGAAGAAACTACCTTAGATGGTGGAGAAGAGGTGGTACAGAGGCCAGAGGACTGAGAAGAGGACAGCAGTGCAATTTCAGGAAGGAGCTGCAGAAATCATTTGTCCTGGAGTCTCCCCCAACCCCATTCTAGAGGTGGCCTGGTCTGCACTCACCTTCCCTGAGCCAGCCTGGCGGAGGAGAGCATTCTAGGAAAGGCTCATGTCCTAGTTCTGCCTGCTGAGACCTTGGGCCTCCTTCCCCACCTCCTCAGGAAATCTCCCTCTGCCTTTGATGGTTCATATCACTGTCAGTTTAAACAGGATCTGGAGTCACCCGGGAGACAAGCCCCAGGCACACCTGTGAGGGATTATATAGACTAGGTTAGCCTCTGCAGGGTTATCTATTAATAGATTGGGTTAATGAACATGGAAGACCAGTCTTAACTCTGAGCAGCACTGCTCCTTGGTCTGCAGTCCTGGGCTGAACAAAAAAGTAGGCGAGTAGGCGAGCTGAGCGCCAGCATGCAGCTAGCTGTGCTCCTGACTGCAGGTACATTGCGACCAACGGCCTCACGCCCAGCCTCCTGACTTGATTTCCCTGTCATGACTGCACCCTTGAACTCTGAGCCAAAATTAGTGTCTTCTTCCTTGAGGGCCTTTGATCACAGCAACAGGAAAAGCAGCTAAGATGTCCCCCAGAGACTGCATAAGGCCCTGGGGGGGGCGAGCAGCCGGGGGGGGGGGGCAGGCTTGGCTTCTCTCCCCAGTGAGGCTGCGGGGGCCAAGGTGAGCCAGGCGGGGGCCAAGGTGAGCCAGGCGGCTACCACCCAAACCCACCCAACCCCCAAGGTGAAGGGCCACATGCTGGAACGGGGCCTGCAGCTGCCTCCTCTTCCACTGCGGCTCGTGGCCATCCTGAAGTTACTACAAATGCCCAAAGAGAGGTGAGGGACTGAGTTTCCACTGCAGGCTTCCCCAGCACAGGAAGGCTGTGTGACAGGAGGCAGATCCTCAAAGAGCCGGTCCTCACAGCGTTCACGGGCTCCAGACGGCCGCACGCACATGGAGCAGTGCTGGCCCCTTCCCACCTGAAGTCCTACCAGGAGCGATGTGGAGAAGCTGCCCAGATGAAAGGATATACTGGCCACCATGTCCTCCATCCCCCATGTCTTCCATCCCCGTGTCCTTCATTCCCTGTGTCCTTCATCCTGTGTCCTCCATCCCCGTGTCCTTCATCCACCATGTCCTCCATCCCCATGTCCTTCATCCCGTGTCCTTCATCCCCAGGTCCTTCATCCCCATGTCCTTCATCCCCGTGTCCTTCATCCCCTGTGTCCTCCATCCCCGTGTCCTCCATCCACCATGTCCTCCATCCCCATGTCCTCCATCCATGTGTCCTTCATCCACCATGTCCTCCATCCCCGTGTCCTTCATCACTGTGTCCTTCACCTCTCCCTCACTCTCTGGTCCTCTGTTATCTCTCTCAGTGCTGCATGTTCCAGCTCATTGCTAGGAGTTTCTCTTATGGGATCCACATCTAGAATTCACACCTTCCCTCCAACCAGCACAGGTCACTGAGCATTTCTGGAGCCAGAATAAATAAGCAGAAGGAAGGAGGCCGATGGCAGCGGAAGCAGCCGGCTCAGCTCTGATGTGTTTTAGAGTCCGCCCAGCTCTTAATACAAGGTGGCAAGCTCACAGGGAGTCACTGCTACCAGATGTGAGCAGAGAGAGCTCACCTGTAAGAGCACACTTGCTAGCTCTGCCTGACTCATGACACCCACAGCACGGGGGATACAGGAGTCCTCACGCCTCGATAGACTGACATGATGCTTGGAGAAAAGTATTTCAGAGACAAAAAAAAAAAAAAAATCAGTGCACCTCAGGCCAGCCTTAAACACGGTTTGCATATAGAATCTGCCAGAAGATGGTTTAAGGGGAGGGTCTCCTGCCAGCCAACGTGAGCATGTGCTAGAGAGGCATTCTGTCATTGATGAGAAAACCAACAGACGGAGACAGCAATGCTGGTGTGACAAGCGGGAAGAGAAGGCAGAGCCGAGACTGCTGGGTGGGAGGTGACACTGGCTGTCGTCCTAGGGTCTGGGTTCTTTCTGCTCAGGACAGGCATCACGTGCATCTCTATGAGTGATGAGTCCGACACTGCTCTTCCAGAGTCCGACCCATCATGCTCCTGCTTCAGCCACTCCTCCAGCCTCGTTCATGACATTCTTCACAATCTCAGCAGGTGTGTTAGTTGGTTTTCCACCACTATAGCACAAAATATCTGAAAAAAATCCACTTAAAGGAGGAATGGTTTATATCAACTGACTCACAGTTTCGGAGGTCTCAGCCCACAATTACCCCGCCCATTACAATGGAACCTAGGATGGAGCAGCACTTCACAGTGGCCAGGAGGCTGAGAGAGAGGGCAAGCACGAGGGGACCAGGACCTTACCACCCCCCGTCAAGGCTCCCCTCCCCTGACTAACTTCCTCCATTAACCACCACCTCCACCTCCTAAATTTTCCACCATCTTCTGGCAAAGCCCAGGCTGGAGACCAAGCCACCAGCACATAGGCTTGGGGGCAGAGTTCTTATAAAGCTTCACACCACAGAATTTGAAAGGAGAACTCCAGTGTTTACACAGTTCAGGGAGTCCCTGAGAAATCTCCAGCCTGTCATGACCCCCTCCTAAAACTCTTATGTTGCAGCCATAAGCATCACTGTGTCAGAATGTGCAGACAAGACCTCTGAAGTTGGTGGCATTAAATAAGGTCTTTGGGGTCCATAACACAACGCAACTGGGGGACTTTCTACCAAGAAGATATTAACACTTTTGCTCACCCACAAGGTAGTGCAGGCTAGGTCACCTGAGCCAGGCATGCAGTGCGCTCAAAGGGGAGACTCTCATCAGTGGCTCAGCACTATAAGGAAGAAGTTGGGCACATTTGGGGGAAAAACTCAGAAAGTACCTGGAAGCACATGTAATGAGAAGTGTGGCCATCTATATCCAGGAAATTATAAATTCTCTCTAAGGATATGCTAGGGCATTGGTTTAGAAGAGACCCATCTCGTTTCTGGGCGGTTTGAATGAGCAAGCGTCTCCCCAGGCTCCTTTAGGAGGTGTGGCCTTGCTGGGGGAAGCACTTCACTGCAGGCAGCTTTGAGAGTTAAGCCAGCCTCTCTCTACTTCCTGCACCTGCTTGAAGATGCGATGGCTCTGCTTTCTGCTCCGGCCACCTCCTCCTGCCACGCCCCACCACCACCACCACTGTAAAGCCTCACCCCAGGAACCATAAACTCAAATAAACTCTTCCTTCTATAAGTTTCCTTGGTCACGGTGTCTTGTCACAGCAACAGAAAAGGAACTAACACAGTAGGGAAAGATGTGACGCTCCCTCCAGACCATGTGCTAAATTCAACCCAACTCAAATGAAGAGTGGGAAAGAAGATTTTACTTGGAAAGTTAGTTCTAACACTCTGGCAGAATCATAAATACAGAGAAATTGCCAAGACACTGAAACAAATTCTGAGAGACTCTCTACTGGGCATAAATCAAGCTGTATAGTGGCATTAATCAAAACACTTTGACATTAGCCAATAATATGGAGTGGATTGAAGAGAGGCAGGTGAGCGTGTGCTTTGAAATGCATCGCTGTGTTACCAACAAGGCTTCAGATCAGTGTGGGAATATGTGACAACCAGCAGGGAAATTTGAAAAGCTTCGATCCCCGTGCACAGCGTTCTCACTAACAAACTGCTGATGACTAGAACACCCAACCACTTTTCATTATAGGAAGAGTAAGAAAAAATACAGGAAGTCATTTTTTAACTCCTAGAGAAAGAAAGATCTTCACGATTAGGACATGAAATCCAAGTCCAAGGAAATATTGACTGATTTTTTTTTCCATGTCTTCCAAACTTCAGAAAAATTGTTGAAATTAAGAGAAAATGACAAACAGAATAAGAAAAGCCATTAGAGGCAGCAAGGAGCCAGTGCCACCAATGCTCTGTGACACCCAAACAGAGTTTGTGATTCAAACATTTGATTTTAAATGTCTACTGAGGCGTAAATACAAAAGAAGCCATAAACACATTAATACATCCATTTTATTACATTTCTAAAGTGCTAAATGAGAAAGCCATATGCGACACTGCGCATGTTCAAGTTCTTGACCTAGCTGTGTTTGCCTAGTACAGAAATGGGCAAATCTGTTAAGTGTGAAAATAAAAATGCCTTCAGATTATGTGAGAACATCTTGGACCCACAGAACAATCCTCTAGTAAACACGTTCTCTGAGCCAGCTCCTGCTCCACAATGTACACAGTCCCCACAGTGCACACGCACAAACCCCACAGTGCACACACACACCCTACAATGTACAAATACACGGTCTCACACAAATCTGTGATATATCACATCACAAATGAGGTGCGTACTTAAGATAGAAATCTTCAATCGATATAGCAAAGTTGTGGCTGAGATTTAAGAGTCTGTCCTAAGACATCACAGCAGGCGGGCGATCGGGAAGGAGTCTACAGAACCTTAGCTCACTGCACTGTGGCTCTAGGGACACCATCAAGGGTCCTGGTCTCAGAGAATTAGGGGAAGATGAACACCATTTAAGGGATTTGGAGGCAGCCCAGGCCCTGCTGACCTTTACAGCACCAGGAATAGGGAGTGCCTTGGCCCCCGGACCCCAGCGCTGCCTCTACCAGCACACTCTGACGTCCAAATGAGTGTCTGTGTGTGGCCCAATACAATTCTTTTCCATTCGCTGTGGCTCTGAGAAGCCAAAAGGTTGAACATCTCGGCTCCTCGGAGGAGCTGCCTCCCAGGGAGACGCTGCCCTCCTGTATCCCCTGGCAGAATAGGAGTTGTCGGGGTGATGGGATGATGTTCACGGCTCTGCTCCTTGCTCAGCCCAAGGACAGCAAAGCCGTGCCTCAGGTCCCCAGGGATGTCACTCCGCCCGAGCGCAGTGTCTCCAAGAGATGCTGTGGAGTGGGTTTCCATGTGTATAGAAGCATGAATTATTGACGAGCACTCAGGAATTCTTGTGTTCCATTTATACAAATCAATGAACAGAGGGCTACAGTCAACCTTCGCTGCTTTATGACTCATAAAGACAGGGCAGCCATATCAAGCGCACATTGAGCACAATGCTGTTCAGAGCAGCAGCGAGCAGAGAGGGCCCTTTCTCAGTGACTCGGAGCCCACAAAGAGCCAGGGTTGCCGTAGGCGAGTCTTTTGAGCTTCGCGTGGGAGAATTTCCATGGTAGAGATGACTGAGGACATAGACCCATGGGTCCCAGGAGCCCGTCTCGAGAGTCGATATGGACGAGCATTTCGCTTTTCTTGCTTGTCTAACGGCTCCACTTTTCTTGAAACCACATGTTAAGAAAAATGAAACTGAAGGCCTCACTAAATGCAAATGCACACAAATGGTAAATGTGACCACATAAAGCTGACAGTGACACTTAAATAACATTTACCGCAACACTAATAAAGATTCTAGGAGGATTTTTTACATTGTCAAAATAAGTCATTATTTAGGCAGAAATGCGAAACACATTAAAACTGCAAGAAATCATTTGAAAAAGAGAGCAGGTTTATGAACTACATACTACATTACAAAGCCATAAATGGCTCCATTAGAAAAAGAGAGACTTTTATTTTTGGCATAAGGAAGGGTTTTCTTAGTCCTTTATAAAAGCCAGAAACCATTTAGAAAAATATGAACCAATGTGGTTTCAAGAAAATTAAACACTGACTCCCTTATGAACCTAAAAGAACCTCAAGATAACTATTATAAATAACAGGTGAATTTGGTAAACTTAATGAGTATAAAGTCAACCTGCAAAAAAAATGTATTCTATTAAATTCCTAACTACCTCTAAGTATCATTTAAGAAGAGTCTTTGTTAAATCATCAATAGCAGGCTTTTTCCCATCTGGGGAACTAGATGCTGTTCCCATCTCCTCAGTGAGCTCTGAGAAGCTTAGAAGCTTTGCCCTCCACTGACACCTGCTCACACCTGGTGTCTGGCTTTTGCTGGAATGAATGGGCCGTTCCTCTCAGGATCGGCCATGTGTGTCATAATAACGTCATCATCTATCAGAGGACTATTTCTCTACTTGGTCACCCCAGCCTTTCTGTCATCTTCTCAGTGTTGGTGGTGGTGCTTCCACGAGGCCTATCGGGGCTGAAGGGCCCTGGGGGAAAGCAGCCCACCTTTAGTCCCTGGTGGGAATCACTACGGCTGGCTGCAAAGAACAGTCTCGGCAAGGTTCTGAGCACTTCCCAGGTAATCTGACAACCAGTGGGTGGACAGATGTGAAACCTGTGCCCTGATGGATTTCTGGGCACCTCTGGGGGGCGATGGCTAGGACAGGACAGCTCCTTGCTGAGCCTACCTCAGATTCACCTCCCATGCCTGCTCCCTTCCTTGGGGAGGAGGAGACCCCAGCTGCTCTCGACCCTCTCCTGCCCATCTCCTGCGGGTGTGGAGGCTGGAAAGACCTTTACGTTGTCACATCTCCAGACCTTTCTTTTCATCCATTTGCGTCTGTTGAACTCTCACAAATTTCTCTGCACTCTCATGATTATGTGAATATTAAATATTTATAGCTGGAGCATTAACCCATCAGGTATAAGATGTAAGCCAAGACTCTGACTTCATTTTTCTCCCCAAAGCCTGAGGTAGACGTCACATAACTGCTTATTGAATAATCAATCCTGGGGCTGTGGATTTGAAATATCACCTTAATAACAGAGTAAATTATTAAGGACACTGGATTTCTTCTGGACAACCTGGCCTATTAATCTCACCTGTCAGTCTAGTGCTTGGCTGGTTCACACTGTTTTAATTTTGTAGCTTATGGCCCTATTCTCCAGCATGGTGGGCCTTCATTGCCCTCCCTTTTAATAATAGTATTCATTCCGCTCTGCACAGCCACCCAAAGGCATCATTTTATCTTTAATATTTTTACAGTCTTTACTGTGCTCATGGGCCTGGGCTTGAGCAAACAGGCAAACACCTTGAACAGCTATTGTGAAGAGCAGGTCTCTTTCTCAGGACCCCAGCACAAGGCCAGCAAAGGACCTAAGCAAGTGGACAGTGAAGATGTCCCTCTGCCCAGTTCTTCCAGGTCTTCTTATTGCACTGGGAATTGGCAGCTCCCTCCATCTCTCTCTCTCTCTCTCTCTCTCTCTCTCTCTCTCTCTCTCTCTCTCTCTCTCTCTCCCTCTCCTTCACTCCCTCCTTCCCTTCCACTCCACACCATTCAGAATGCACACAGGGATGGGGCAGGTTCCTCAGCTATGGATTTTAGTCTGAGCAGTCTCTGTCATGCTGTGGTCTTAGTATGCTCCTAAGACTGTCATCCCATGGTCTTCCACAGCAGTCCTCCTCTGCCAGCCTGTACCTCTTGCCTAGACCTTCCCCAGAACCCACCTTCCAGATGTGGAAAACAGAGAAATGCTTCTGGGAGGAGGGAGAGCCCAGGATGGGGGACCAGGGATGTCTGTCCACTCATAGATGTGTGGGCCTCACTTTTCCTTCTCTGAGCCCCACCCCCACCCCCAGGCTGGTTGTCTCCCGGAATGCTGTCCACCTGCCATGGAGCCATTTATTCCTTGACCTCTTCTGACCAGCTGTACCTAAGGGGGGACAGCAACAAGATGGGAAACAGACCTGTACCCCAGAATCCAGACACACTGGATGCACTGTAACATGCCTGTGGAGAAGTTAGAGGAAGACGCTGAGGGGCACTGGTGAACTCTGGGGACAGACAGCTCCCCGCTTGCTGCCTTGCCGGGGGGCGGGGGGGGCTATATCACGTCTTCTCTCTGTTAGACTAGAACGTGTTTCACACTTTCACATCTTGTCTCTGGTCTTGTACCCCCATGAACAGAGGAAGATGGGTTGTGCCGTGTTCCCCCAGCACATACCCTGACAAAGGAAGATGAGCCGTGCGTGTTCCCCTGCACATACCCTGAAGTTTCCAATTTGGCCAAGAGCAGAGAGAGTAACACCCTGAGCTTCGAGTTTCTGGAGTGACCTGGACTGCATGCCATAACGGATGTTCCCAATGCCAGGAGGGAACAGAAGCCTGCCCAAAGGAAGGCAGGAAAGCCAATGGGGGTGAGGGGATGCAGCTCCTTCCCTACGCCTCAGAGGGAGGCCAGGAGGTGGAAGTGGAGAGGGTCGGCACCTCATGGACTGAGGATGTGCAGGATCTGTGTGTAGCTCTAGTCAGTCTGGATCTGTTGGGAAATGCCAAACACTGGAAATTCCCCTAACAGAATCACAGCCTGCTTTTGGAGGCCACTCTGGTAGCCAGCGATCGAATTTGCTGCTTAATTGTATAGCATGGAGAATGACTTCCCAGTGTGCGGAGGCATAGTGGCATCCAGTTCATCCCAAGCAGATGCTGGCACCAGATTGCTCTTACACACACCTCTCTGGTCCCCGTCCACCTCTGTCCCTGTCTCACTGCCAGGTCTCACTTGGCAAGTGAGTCACAGCTGGCCACCTCCACACCCCTTGCCCCCTGCACAGGCCATGAAGCCTAGCCATGCTGAAGATGTTCCTTAGAACCAACCCTGGACCAGCGCAAGGGACAGCAAAGGTAAGTTCTCCTGTCACCCATGAGGAGGACAGCACTAAGATCTGGTCCTTCCGCAGTTCTCTTGAAGGTACCACAGGATAGGCTATGCTCTCATTACCCCCCACTTCCTTTCCTGCCCCCAGCAGGTGCCTCTCCCTGTCACTGTCCTGAGGTACCACTCTCTAAAGAGCAGCCCCGAAACAATGGCCCAGACTACTCAAAAGATGGTGTCCAACACATGCTAAAAGGTGACATTAACAAATAACTACCAACTAAATATCCTGGAGGGCCAGAGGGACAAGTCCACCTCTGAAGCCTCTGCCTCTCTAACTGGCCTCCAATGCAGGAACACATTCCTCCCTCCGTCCTTCCCTTCCCACTGCCTCACAATCTGCAGACTCTCAATTCCCGAGGCTGGAGGCCCGGGTCAAGGGACCTGCAGGTTCCGTGTCTGAGGAAAGTGGCTTTATAGTCCACAGGTGATATTTCCTTGAGTCTTCACAAGGTGGAAGGGACAGGGGAGCTTTGTGCCTCCTTTAGGACTGTGGTATTTGAATGACAATGTCCCCATGGGCTCAGTCGTGGAACTTTAGGAGGTGTGGCCTTGCTGGAGGAAGCACATCACTGCTGGGAGTTCACAGCCACGCCCACTTCCAGTTTGCTGTGTGCTTCTTGTGTGCCACAGAGAATGCCAGCTTGCAGCTGTGTGCCCCTCTGCCTCCTGCCATGCCTCCCCACGATGATGGACTCTTGTTTCTTTGGAACCCATAAACACCTCCTTCATAAGTTCCCTTGGTCATAGTGTTTTATCACAGCAACAGAAAAGTAGCTAAAGTGAGAACCAAATCTACCTAATCTCTTCGCAAAGCCCCATTTCCTAACCTTGACACAAAAGGGCGGGGGGGGGGGTTCAACACACAAATTCTGAGAAACCAAACACAGCCTGTAGCAAGCGCAAACTATCTTTAGATAGGGAAACTTCTGCAGTGGAGTGTGGCCCACACCTCGCTCCTTCCTGGGAAGGTGTCTGGGGCCTGATTGCTTCTCCTGGCCCAGTGTGTGTGATGCTCATCCCCAATCACAGCCTCTTTTACTGGCAATCCATGGGGGTCAAGATTAACTGAGGCCAAGCCAAAGATCCATCACAGAGCCAGTGGTGACAGGGGTGCAGTGAAACTGGACAATTTCTCAGAAGTGATGTTAGTAAATATTCAGTATTACTAAGTATTTTCAAGACTTGGCATTGTGGTACAAAAACTTCATTTCACTCACAGTAAATATTTACGGGGAGCCGGTTACGCCCCTGGTACTGTTCTGGATGCCTTGGTACTTGAGTAAACCAAATGGCCCATGATCATGCACCAGGGCTGGCCTCGGGCAGAACCAAGTGTTCTGAGTGCCACGGGCTGCTGCACTACACCTGTGCCGTGGCTGTGAAGCCACAGGTGCAAAGCCACGGGGATTTTGCTCCACTGAGATAGGCAGGATGTGGCCATCCGCAGCTCCGTCCTTTCCTAACATGCTCTACCATGAGGTAGCTGCAGGGACAGCCTGCCCCAGCCTGCATTATCCCAGGGCTATGTCCGGCTCTGAGGCAGGGAGGCTGGGCTGTAAAATACCACATTGGTCTGTGGTTGGCTTCAGCACCTCTGGAGTGGGAGATAGTGGGTTGCGGAGTCCAGCATCTCCATGGCCCCCATGTGGCCACGGGCCATCTCAGACATGTTCACAACAGCGTCCCAGCAATGAATGGGTACATCAACAATCCCAGGGCCACTGTGGTCCATGGAGTTCCCAGCAGCAGGAAGACCCAAGGTGTTTACAGATGTTTTTCTTTCATTGCTGTTATCAAACTCAAATAGATCAGGAGCTTTGTCTCCTGGTGGGATGGGCAAGCTTCTACCCTACCCCAACTAACCTCCAATCCCACCTCACAGTCCCATGTGTGCCAAGTGTTGACAAGGAGGAGTTTCAGTGTGTCGTGATCATGAAGACAAGTGACAGCTGTCTTCGGAGTAGAGAGGACAGTGCCTGGCACAGAAGGTGCTGGGAGAGAGGGAGCAGCTCCTCCTGAGTCTCAGGGTCCCCTCCAAGTGGAGGCACAGTGGTGGGTCAAGAATCAGGACCAAAAGGTCATGAAGCAAGGAGGAGGCTTCCTCCAGGCCAAGCCATGGACAGGAGCACTGCTGGCTTTGTCGTTTCCATGGAAGGGTAGGACAATGAGAAGGTTCTGGATTCTCCTTCCATGTGATGAGAGGGAGGAAGGGCAGACAGACCTGTCCATTCCCAGAAGGGGGAATGAGAGCTTCAAGAAACTTCCATTTCTTCAGGCAGAGGTGAGTACAGCTGAAGTGAGGAAGGGGCAGGGGTGAGGGGGACACTAGGCCTTCTGCAGAGGTCTATGAGGGTCCCCAGGAAGAAGGAAGCACAGGGGAGTGGGCAGCCTGTGAGAGGCACCCAACCGCAGCTAGAAAAAGACAGAGACCAAGACAGACGAGGGCAGGGAATGTTCCAGGGCCGCTAGGGGACCCACAGGAATAACCTGACCCCGCACAGACACATGTTAACAGGGACCATCCACACAGCACAAGACTCCAGGAATGCCTGTCTGTCAAAATTGACATCTGGGTCAACAGGTGCCCTTGGAAGAGAGAGAGACAAGAAAGCAAACCCTGTCACCACACACATACAAACAAGTCTCACAGATGGCACCAACCGAGCCCCAGCTGCTCTGTAAAGACCCCCTGCCATCACAGGACACCATCCTCCTTTGTTGGTCAACAGTCTTTTTATCAGCACTCCAGTCTCTGCCAGGCCACCAGGAGCCCAAGCGAGGCTCAATGGAGCAAGCAAGGAGGTGCCTATCACCAACCACACAGAACAGCATTCCCCAGAGAGCCACCAGAAGGTCCCAGGACTCCCCAGGGCAAGTGCTGTGCTGAGGCACTCTGGGCTCTCTCTCTCTCTCTCTCTCTCTCTCTCTCTCTCTCTCTCTCCTCTCTCTCTTTTGAGACAGGGTCTCCCTGTAGCTCCAGCTGTCCTGGAACTGACTCTGTAGACCAGGCTGGCCTTGAACTCACAGAGATCCACCTGCCTCTGCCTCGCAAGTGCTAAGATTAAAGCCATGCACCATCTCTTCCCCAGACTGGGTATTGCCAACCCAGGGCAGGGAAACAACATGGCTCCACAAAGCAGGGTGCATGGCAAGAAGCCACTAACAAAGATCAGCTCTGTGCTGATTGGTAATGATGTGTTTAATTGAAATTTCAAGGTTCATTACGGAATGTGGATTAATTAAATTGAGAGGGAAGATAATGAAAAATATTCCCTCTGGATATGTAAAGCGCAGGCCTGCTGTGGCGGGGGAAGGAACTGAAACGTATAGAACTGCCCATCTCCACACGTGTCCTCTGGAAATAAGACAGTGAGGCTGCTGCAGCCCGTGGACAAAGTCACATCCCAGGCTCCAACAGATAATCACAGTCTCCGCAAGGCTGCACGCAGGCTCCGTGCTGTCCCACATGGACTCCACACAGTCTCACACGGTCTCTACACGGTCTCACATGGTCTCCACACTGTGTCCACGCTGTGTCCACACTGTGTTCACATCGTCTCCACATGGTCTCACATGGTCTCCACACTGTGTCTCACATGGTCTCCACACTGTGTCCACATGGTCTCTATACTGTGTCCACACTGTCTCCACACTGTGCCCACACGGTCTCCACACAGTCTCACACAGTCTCCACACTGTGCCCACACGGTCTCCACACAGTCTCACACAGTTTCCACACTGTGTCCACACGGTCTCCACACTGTGTCCACACTGTCTCCACACTGGGTCCACATGGTCTCCACACAGTCTCACATGGTCTCCACACTGTGTCCACATGGTCTCCACACGGTCTCCACACTGTGTCCACACTCTGTCCACCGGTCTCCACACTGTGTCCACATGGTCTCACACGGTCTCCACACTGTGTCCACATGGTCTCACACGGTCTCCACACTGTGTCCACATGGTCTCACACAGTCTCCACACTGTGTCCTCATGGTCTGACACGGTCTCCACACTGTGTCCACACTGTGTCCACATGGTCTCACACGGTCTCCACACTGTGTCCATACCAGCTTCCCACTGGTTCCATATAGACACATGCATGTTTCCCACAGGCTTCACAGGGACCCACAGGCCTTAGCCTCTCTGTGGGTTGTGGTGAGAGCCCTTGCTCCCTCCAAGGTGGCATTGCAGGGCCATCATCAGTCCATGTCTCCCCTTCCCCAAGCCTTGGGCTTGGCTAGACTCCAGCTCACTCCTGTGTGGCTTCCTTTCCCTGGGTGACCCCAAACGAGATTTCAGGGCACCACCTTCCTGCTCCACGGCAGCAATGTCCTGAAATCTGGCCTGGTCTGGTAGCCTGGACTTTTTCCCAGAGTCCTCTGCACTGTAGCAATGGGAGACTCATGTGTCTGCAGCTGTCTTCTGGGACTGTCCTCGCCCAACCCAGCCCAGCCCCCACACAACTGCATCCGAGAGTGCCATTGCACTATTTTTTGAAAATTAAGCAAGCGAGATGAGAAGCTTGCCACCAAGCCTGATGACCCGAGTTCAATCTCCAAGACCCACAGGAGGACACAGAGAACGGGTCCCCACAAGGTGTTCTCTGACTCCACACACATCCACAGTGGAGAGATGTAGAAACAAGACTGTCGTGTGTATCAGACTGAAAGCAGCGGAGTGAAGAGCGAGGGAGACCAGACCACATCACAGTCAGGACTCACAGAAGAGGGGAGAGTCGGGTGAGGGCTGGGAAGGACACGAGGAGGCCCTGGCCTAGCCTCACCTGTCCCCTGATGGAAGTAGCCATGCAGAATTGTGTGATCCTTCATTGATCTGAGCACTGTCCTGCTAAATTCCAGTGGAAGCATCTGTTTTGCTTGTTTTAATTTTCCAAGGTGCTGAGCCCAGGGCCTCACATGTGATAAGTTCATGCATGAACACTGAGCCCAGGGCCTCGCGTGTGGTAAGTTCATGCATGAACGCTGAGCCCAGGGCCTCGCGTGTGGTAAATCCATGCATGAACACTGAGCTACAGCCTCAGCCCAGTCGCCTGTGTTACTAGTAAGTTACTAAGGGCTGAAATACTAAGATGTCCTCCATCGAGCACATTCTGTCATCCATTTTACTATTCATTCTGTATATGAGTGTGTTGACCGCATGAATGTAAATGTACCCATGTCATGCAATGCCTGTGGAGGTCAAAAGATTATGTTGGATCCCCTGATACTGGAGTTACGGATAGTTTTTAGCTACCATGTGGGTGCTGGGATGTGAACCCACGTCCTCTGCACGAACAGCCAGTGCTCTTATCCACTGAGCCATCTCTCCAGCCCAAGTTTTAATGTATCGTGAAATATGTTTCTCTCACAGGCAGGTAGAGGTGTTTTTGGAAATATACTCATCCAGATGACAGGGACTTTGCTGTGGTTCTGGAGGCTGTGACTGTGTGGACGGCTGGCCCAGGCCTCTAATGACCTTTGTGTGTCATCTGTGGTTCTAGGACAAAACTTTGTTCCTGACATCACCCAGGGGCAAGAAAGAGCTGGCTGGTCCTCCCCACAGAGCTGTCTGGAGAGAGTTGTTGTAGTGGCTGAGGAATGACTCAGAGTAGCAACAAAAATGATGACCAGACACGGCCCACAAGAGCCAGTGGCAGCCAGGCACCCACAAAGCCAGAACAGATCCCAACGCACACAGCTGTCTGTGTTTTCCTTTATCTTCCTGAGTCAGCAGGACCCGGCTGGAGAAGCTCAGCAAGGAGCCTAGCAACCTTTGCCCGTAGCCCTTCTCACTGCTAGCCAGAGCTCATTCCTCAGACACAGGTCCTCCCCAACTCACACTGCATCCAAAGAGAAATGGCTGCGTGCTTCTCCGTGGACGACCATACTACAGGGGTTCACAGCCGCAGCTGCCGTATCCTGGGCTATGTGTGGATCTCCTCAGGTCCTCTAGGCAGCACACTAGGGCTCTGGCCAGCCAGCCTGCCTTAATGGACAAGCTCCAGAGCAATGAGAGACCCTGTCTCAAAAATGAGGTAAGGACTGGGGAGATGGCTCACCAGATAAAAGCACTGGCTGCTTGAACAGAGGACGTGGGTTCAAATCCCCGCACTCACATGGCTAACAACTATCCATAACTCCAGTATCAGGGGATCCAACATACTCTTCTGACCTCTGTGGGCATTGCATGACATGGGTTCACTTACACATATGCAGACAATACACTCATACACATAAAATAAAAAATAAACTTTTTTTTTGGTATTTTTGAGACAGGTTCTCCCTTTTAGTCCCAGCTGGCCTAGAGCTTGCTCTGTAGACCAGGCTGGCCTTGAACTCAAAGACGATCCACCTGCCTCTGCCTCCTGAGTGCTGTGATTAAAGGGGTGCACCACCACACCCAGCTATAAATAAACTATTTTTTTTTTTTTTTTGGTCTTTTCAAGACAGGGTCTCCCTGTAGCCTCAGCTGTCCTGGAACTCACTCTGTAGACCAGGCTGGCCTTGAACTTACAAAGATCCGCCTGCCTCTGCCTCCCAAGTGCTAGGATGAAAGGCGTGCGCCACCACGCCCGGCTAAACTAATTTTTAAGTGAGATGGGCTACACCTAAGGAATGACACCCAACGTTGTTCTCTAAGCTCCACATGCATGGACACAGAAATGCATGCACACAGGCATGCATGCACACAGGCATGCACACAGACATGCATACACATAGACATACACCCATATACACCCAAACACACACATAGACACACACAGACAGACACACAGACACACAGACAGACACACACACACAGTGGAAGATGGGGAAGAAGGAATGGAAATAACCATGAATCTACTTAGACAGCAGCTTAGAAACAGTATCATAGTAGGCCTGATGGAGAGAACAGAAGGGAGCTGCCAACGTTGCTGTGTAAGTGAACTTAAAGCAGCGCCACATCCTGGAGACCACGCAAGGCCCGAGGGTCTCTCCTTAAATGACATTTAGCTTCTGGGTTAGACTGTGTTGAAATCTCAAGGATTCCCACCAGAGGGTTAAACATGGATAGGTTTATATAACTCCAAAATGTGGAGACGGGAATATGAGTCTTAAATATACAATCAATTCAAAATAAGGCAGAGCATTAAATGCAAACTTCAGAGCAAAAAGGAATAAAAAAAATGTTGGTAAAAATAAAATAAGATTTGATTATTTTAAAACTATCAGAATGCATTTTCATTTGAATACAGCTATATGCTGTTTAAAATGTTGAAAATTTTGTATCATAAAACATTGTAAAAGTTGTGGTACAAGTATCATATATGTGTATATCTGTACTTATTTGTATTTAACTTTCAATTTTATGTTTCCATATATTTGAGGGCTAATATATGAGAAATGAAAGGGGTCACTGATGAACGATGATGAATTTCAGTTCACATGGAAGACAAAATCCTTCCCAAGTCCACAGGTCCTTACCACCTGACCCAGTCTGTCCTTTGAACAAATATCCCAAAAGAACGAGGACAGGTATTCACACTGGAAACCCTGTAGAAACTGCTCAACATGAGCGTGGTATTTAGGGCACGGGGAGATCTTTGGGGCTGAAGGATCATTCAATCCACTGTGTGGACAGGGCTGTCCTCACCCTTGGCTTTAAGGACTCTAGACAGGGTACGATGCATGCCACTCTGCCTCCGTCGAGTATGCACAGCAAGGGCCCTGACATAGCAGCCCACATGGAAGCTCAGTCATCAGTGGGCTGTGGCAGGGCTTGTGTCTCACAGAGGAGCCCTCCTTCACTAATACAAACTCCTGAAGAGGTCTGGGATCTCGTTGTCAAGTTCGCAGGGGCAGAGAGGTAAGAATTGTCCTGCCAGGCTAAGTGGTGAGGACCTATAGGTTCTCAGCCTGTCAGTGTCTCACGTTTTCCTGGGACTCCAAGCGATTTGATGAGGCCGTGGAAGGGCTCCACAAAAGGACCCAACCCCAAGGAGGAAATGGCAACCACATGGGACAGCCGGAGGTTTTAATTATCCTGGGGAAAGTTAATTACAACACAATGGCTGCTGACGCTGCAGTTTTCTGCCAGCAAACAAGGCCCAAGGCCGAATGGTAGGAAGCCAAAGGGGGAGCTGGGGTCTTCCTGTGTCAAAAGTGGCGTGGAACGCAGGACCTCTGTGCCAGCTGGGCCCTGCCACAGTGCCTTGGTGATGGAAGGGAGGGTGGGAGTGTCCGTGGCTGCACAGTTTCACTTTCTGTGCAGCCCTCATGCAGCACCACCCTGCTTCCTCACCAAACCCACCACTTCCTGGCATTTGTGTGGCAGACAAGCTTGGCCTCACCTTGCCGATATCCCAAGTCTAACTCTCGCTCTTGGGGTCTGTGCACTCCTGGGCAAGTTACTCGGCCTGTCTGAATAAGTTTCCATTTCTGTCCCCCCAGGGGTACAGCAAGCCTGCCTGGTTAGGCTGTTAGGGGGAACAGTCAGGCACTGATATGCCTGGTACTGCCGCATCAGTGGGCCTGCCTCTTCGGTCATCACTGGGGCATTTACAGACAGTGCTCGTGGAGTCCTTCTAGTATCCAGCCCTTCTTGGCCTCTCCCCTGGTCTGGTTTCTTGAGAACAGAGTACAAGGATATAGCATTCAGGCCCAAAGGGGGCTGAGGAGCAGGCAACTGCCCTTGGCTTTGTGTGCAGGTGATGAGAAGAGCTTCTCCCACGTGCCCTGGAGGGGGAGCCTGGGGAAGGCGACAGGGTCCACAGGGAGGCTTGGGGTGTGGACTGGCAGCCGACCCCAGAGCCGAGCTCCCCTGACGACTACAGCCTCTCCACACTCAGCTGCTGCCCAGCTAATTAAGCCGTCCTTGAGCAGATGAGTGCCAGAAGAGGGGTGTTCCAGACTCCGTGGTCGTGGCTGCTCCCCAGGTAAGTCCTGGCCTCACATGCACAGCCCACCACAGGACGGTGGGGCTTGGCCCATGGGGTGGGAGGCTCAGGACATGGAAGGGTGGGTGCATCGTGGGGTTCAGAAAAATAGGGCAGGGAGTGATGACTCAGCAGGAGAGAAAGAGGAGGGGGGTGGGGCCAGGGTGGGGGGAGGGAGTGTCCTGGGCAGGGAGAAGAAGCAGAGGGCAGGCCACTCAGGGAGGGGACAGTAGGACCTCAGGTCTGGGCCAGAACAAGAAACAGAGTCTGAGGAAACTATATGTGCGCACACAAAAACACACATGCATGCTGTGTCTACAGGCATCTACATTTATGCCCCTGTGCACATGTACACATGTGGATACACACATCCATGCATACACACACAAGGCTCTAGCACTAAGTCAGGAGGCATTGTTGATGCCCCCAGCACCCCCAACCCCAGCCTCTCCCGTCCTCCGAGGCCAAGCAGTCAGCAGGCCACAGCACTCCGCACAATGGAGGAAAGTCAGAGCTGTCCAGAAAGGTCAATAGAAATGCATAATTCAGGGACTACACCTGCCCCAGGGGCCTCTGCTTGAGGCTTCAATGTGAACAGGGAGGCAGGAGTTCACAGTGCGGGAAGATGCATTAACCTAGCCTGTGGCCGACGCGTACTTGGCTCGGAGCCAAGAACATGGCCTACTCAGTCACCCAGGTCAGTGACTGTGAAAGAGGGATGTGAAAGGCCACATCAGCAATGAGCCGGCCGCAGCCTCCTGCCTCAGGGATGGACCCAGCCGTTGCCTGGCAACAGCAGATGCTTCCTGCCAGGGATGGGAGAGATGAAATCAGATGGACATTTGCTTTTTTCCGAGTAATCAAACCAGCTTAAAAGTTATCAGCGTTGCCTGGTTACAGGGACAGCTCTGGGCCCCGGGCGTCCTAAAGCTGCACCCCAGAGAATCCCGGATCTTTCTGGCTGAGTTTGAAGAGAATGAGGCATAAGGGAGGCACAGGCACAGGCAGCCTAGCCCTGCTTCCAGCTGGTAGACGCAGGGGCACTGGGTCTCCAGCCTCCCTGAAAACCAGCATGAGCTTAGTGCTCAGCCTTCACCCCTCCCAGAAAGCTGGTGAGCATCAGATGAGGTAACAGTGGGCAACGGAGTGTGGTAGGACCATTGCTCACAGCAACTCCACTCCTCTGCCCAAGGGTCACCTTGAGGGAGTGTCCAAGGCCTGGCCAGCAGGAAACACCACAACTGACACCTTTAGAAACAGGACATCTTGTTCATAGCCAGCTCTATTACACTAGCAACACGTTGCAAGGTGCCTTCCAAACAGCACATGCATAAGTTTTATTTTTAATAGCTGTGTGATGTGTCATAGTAAGGCATACCAAGTTCATTTTATTCTTTGTAATTCAATTCACTCTGGGTGCTGTTATTTCGTACCAATATCCTTACCAAATCTGCATGCCCAGGTGTTCTGCAGCCTGAAATATTTTTTTTCTGCTATATCTGTGGCTTTTGTTTCTGTTCTCTTGGAATTAACATTTGTTTTCTGTCTTCTGGGGACTCTTACCTGCTGTCATTTTATTTACTCCTCACATCAAAATATTAGTATCACAGCTGTGAGGCACAGAGACGCTAAGCCACTTGTTTAAGGTCATGTAGCAGTGATTGCGTTCCCAGGCTGGCTCTCTGCTCTTGTAGCTGGAGCCATACCTTCCTCCATTTTAATCTCAGTTACTCCCCTGAGAGTGTCTCGATGGTGCCTTCTCCACACTGCACTGTCCTCTGCCCCTGGGCCTCCCGCTACCACCCAGCTGCGACCTCAGGTTTCTGGTCAATTTAACAGGAGCTGGACATCAGGCATTTAATTTCTCAGGTTCTGAACATTGGCTGTGACAAACAATGCAGTGTCTGGAGGCTCCAAGGTGAGTCCCCCTGCCCTTCCAGGGTCTGGTGGCTCCAGGTGCTCCATGCCCTGTGCCTGGCTCGGGCTTCTGTCTCTGCCCTCATGTCACCTCTTTCCTGCATATGTCCTCTCCTCTTCCTGTAAGGATCTCGGTCACTAGATTTGGTCCATCTAAGTCTAAGAAGCTTGTCTGGAGCTCTTTAATCATATCTGAGAATAGCCTCCGTCTAAGCAGGTCACACGTTTAGGGTCTGGAAGGGCACGGATTCTGGAGACACTGTCCGACCCACCGCAGCCCCTTCTCCAGCTGTCATCCTGAGCACTCTGGCGATTGCTGGCTGTCTGGCCAGGGGACGGAGCAGCAGGTTCAGTGTCTCGGATTCATGAGGCACTGTGTGCTGGCATCCTGGCACTCCTCGTAGGGAGCCACTGTGTGTCTGCCACCGTGGAACAGAGAGGCTGATCACCACTGTTGAGCAGAGAAAAGGGAGGGGCTCAGAGTGGCACAAATAGTGGCCTCGTGGATTTGGTTAATGGTTTTTCCTTTCCAGGAAAAGAGAGGGAATGGAATAAGAAGAGGAAGGAAAGAAGGCAGTGAGAAGGGGGAAAGGAGAGGAAAATGGAGGGAAAGGGAGGGGAAGAGAAGGAAGGAAAGGGAGAGGGGGGAGAGCAGAGATTGGGGAAGAGGAAAGGAGACTTGATAAGCACCAACTGTCTACATTTGGGCTAATGACTTCAAGCCTTCTCACAGCATGTTGAGAGGAAACAGAGTTAACCGTAGATAGGGTCATCCCTTGAGGGTGCACAGGTGAGCTACCTGTAGCCTGGCTGGGGCACACGCTAGGGTCTCAGCTGGGTGCCAGAGACTGATGGTTGGACAGACAGAAATCCCTAATGGCCTTCAAGTGAGGAGCTGTCTTCACAAGGGGAGGCTACCCACCTCCTCAGGACCCAGAACGTGTACACCCTAGCCTCCAGTGTGCATAAGGCCCCCACCCCAGCCCTTAGAGGACAGGAGCCTGCAATGTCCTTGTCCTGTCCCAGAGGGCAGCAGCATGGCTAGCAGTACAGCAAGTACCTCCACTCTCAGGAGGGTGGCCTTATAGAGAGGCTTGAAGGGGGAGCAGCACCCTGGATTGAGCCTCGCTCCCCTCACCCACCTATATGCCTTTCACAGAGCCCAATCCTCCGAGCTACAGGTGGAGAGAAAGAAGGAACCCTCTGGAGCATTCTTTTGCGTGGATGGGAAAATCCCACAAGAGGAATATGAACAGAGCAGCCAGGCCTCTACCAAGGCAGCCCCTCCCATGGGCCTGGGCTGCAGAATGCCACTCAGTTCCCTATTCCTCTGGGGGCCCTGCAGGCTCCTAACCAGGCCAGGGCCTTCCCTGTTTTCTTCCCCTGAGAAGCCTGTAGAGGCCCTGAGCTGCTGCTACCCCAATCTCCCAGACTCAGCATGGACTTGGGGGTGCAGAATGGTACATCTTGAGGTTAACCAGTTGGCTGCCTATGTCTTCCCTCCACTGGGACCTTGCTTCCCTCAAGTCTGCTTTGCTTTCTCAAAGCATTATCTCTCTCCCAGTCTCTGATCACTTGCGCTAATGCCTCTTTTTTAATTTATACAATTCAATCCACCAGGTCCCATTTCAACCAAGCATTCTTTTTAGCAACTTAAATATCACGAAATGCATAAAGAAAACTAGTTTGATTCCTTTTTTCACTACCACCCACTGAGTCCCACCTATGACCACTGTAAAATGTACTTTGTGCGTGGGTCATGGCTGGCTAGTACTAGCCTCACTGAGAGATGGCAAACACCATGTTCCACTCACAGATGATACATCTGAGGATCAGAGTGCTGAGACATTTTCCCAGAACATTGAGGCTAGTTGGCATCTGAAGTGCCGCCAGCCTTGAAGTCCTACCTTATTGTATAAAGCAATGCGTGTGGCACTGTGGGAACCAGGCCATTCCAAGCACTCTACTGTTGAGAGAAGGCTGAGTGGATGAGCCACATGTTGAATTGGAGGGCCTCTTGTCCTGGTGTTAAGATGAAGCACGTATTTCTTTATGGTTACTGTGAACAGTTCTGTGTGAGCTGCCCACTCAGAGCTCAGAGCTTTCCACCATGAAGGAAGCTGATGCCTCACCCCCTGACCCAGTCAGCTAGTCTTTAACGTGCTGCAAAAAAAAATAGCCTATCCCTTAGCTGCTTAAACCAAAAATCTTGTATTCTTGCTCTCCAGCCTGAAGGCTGGCCTGGTCTAGCTCTGTCCATTGTGGCTGGGAGCCACTGGCCCTGGATTGGCCTGGCTCTTCCTTCACATGGGTTCCACATATCCCATGTATCTCTTGTGAATCTGGGACCAGGTGACTACCAGGAGCAGTCTCCCTGTGATGCAGGTGCACAGGAAGGAGGCCCCACAAGCATCTCTTGCCACAAAACACCTGAGACCAGGTTTATCTGGTATGAGGCAAGCATGAAGGAGCCAGGAGCTATCTGGAGAAGCCTCTGGGCTAGTCACACCAGAATAGGGTACCACATGCTGAGACAGAGCCACTGGTCCTCTTTTTATAAGGACATCGTGGCATGTGGGGGTCCACCCTCATGACCTCAGTTAACCCTACCTACCCCCCAAAGCCCCAACTCCAATGCAAATATGAGGCTTAAGTATCTAACACATGATATTTGGGGATACACAGTCAAACCCCAGCATCCCGAGGCTTAGTATTGGAAATGGAGCTGATGACAGAGGTTAGGTCTTCAGGCTGCACCATGGCTCAGTGTGTCCGTGTTGAGCCCACACCCTCCTGGGCATCCCAGGCAGTGTGCTTGGGGCAGAGCTCAGCCACCCCAACCCAGCACCCAGGGTACTCTGCCTTCTGAGAACTCCTTGCTGCACGGGCTCTCTCCCTGCTGTGGCACCATCTGGGATCCCCTTCCTCTTTCCTTCACTCTCCCTGAGCTGGTATCTGACCATGCTGTCTACTGTCCCTCCTGTTTCGGGTCCTCTCTGTCCTTCCACGGGAAGCTGACACTTTCCATCCCTGCGACAAAATACCTGATGTAACACAAGGAAGGGAAGATATGTTTGGATCATGGTCTCAGGGTGCAGCCGTGGTTGCTGGATCCTTTGTTTTAGGCCTGTGGTGAGGCAGGAATATCACGGGAGGACATGGTGGGGAAAAGCTGCTCACTTCATGGAAGCCTGGAAGCAAACAGATACAGAGGAAGGGTCGGGGACAAGGTGCGCCCTTCAGAGCCACAGGCCCTGTCCTGGTTGCGTTTTGTGGCTGTGATAAGTAACGGCCAAAAGCAGCTTGGATGGAAAAGGTTCTGTCTCAGTCTAGAGTAGGTCTTGGAATGTGGGCGTCACGTAAACAGGCTCTTCGTCAGAATGTACTATGAACGTCCCCCATGCCGTTCCCAATCGAGTCCTTGTTCCCGCCCAGAACCTCTCAAGCAGTCTTTCCTGCTCTCATTCCTGTCCTCGTTCTGGTCTTCTGAGCTTCTGCCAGACCCTCCCACTAGGCTCTGTTTACAGCGGTCTAGTTTTCTCTGGCCCATGGGCAGTGGTTATTTCCAATTGTTGACTTGACCCAATCTAGAATTGGCTGGAAAGAGTCTCAATGAGGAATTTTCTAGATCAGTTGGCCATGGGCATGCCACAGAGGGTAGCACCGTTCTGTAGGCAGGAGACCCTGGGATGCATGAGGGCAGAAAAGTAAACTCAGCCTACGGCGCCTGCATGAACATGGCTCTGCTCGACTCGGGAGGTGCCTTCCCCTCAGCGATGGACCATAGCCTGGAACTGCAATGCCAACAAACCCTTTCTCCCTGAGGTTATTTTTTCACTACAACAGGAAAGGTATCTAAGACACACCTCCAAACTTCTCCAGCAAATCAGCTCCAAAGCCACAAGCCACAGCCATGACCTCGGACCCTAATTCTCAGTACCAGTCTTTTTGCTAGTCCCTTTACATCCTTGACAGGAACAACTTGAAGGAGAAATGGTTGTTTGGGGCTCATAGTTTCAGAAGATCATGCCCACAGTCGGCTGGCTCTGTTGTTTTTATGTCTGGGACAAGACAGAGAAATCGCAAAAGAAGAGACAGAGATGAAAGGTCCAAGGACGAAATATCTTTTCCAAGGTCATGCCTTCTGGATCCATGTCCCCTTCAGAGCCAGGCCGTGACAGAAGCTGAGGGCTCCATACCAGATCCCCAGATCTGCTGACATCAAATCCTTTCAGAAGAAGCCTGACTAGGTGAGGCTCTAGAAAGCAGATATGTGTCCCAGTGTGTTGCATGTCACTTCCTGTCGCTGCCTCTGCTCCTGGCTGCTCTACACGTGTGTTCCTGACTCCTGATACTCTGCCTGGTTCCCAGTCTCAAGGAATGGAGCCGCCAGCCATGGGCTGGAACCTCTGAAACCATGAACACAAATAAACTTTCCTTCTTCAAGTCGTCTCCCTCAGGGATTTGTCACAATGATGAAAAACCAAGACACAGGGAACTGGCGCTGGAGAAGTGGGCTCCCTGCTGCAACCTCCTGACTGTGCCTCGGGAGCCGCTGAAGCCGGCTTGAGGGAGGAATTCAGACGGCTTTGGGGTTCAGGGCGCCGAGACCTAGAATGCATACACAGGGCTTCGGGGAGGCTGGCACTTTTAGATAGACAGCGCAGTGTGTGAGGCCTTATTCTGCCTAAAATCCTTGCCCTGTGGTGCATGGCCCAGGGCTCTGGACAGCTTCCCACAGGGCAGATGCCTGCAGGAAGTATGTGCCCGCCTCTGCCCTCAGATGGAAGCTGAGGAGGCACTTGGTTGCTGTCCTCACACCTGACCACACATCACCATCCATACCGGGGACTCTGCGGTGGGAACTGGAGACCAGGGCTTCACATCCCGCATCCTTGCATCCGGCTGCAGTGGCACGTGCAGGGGCTGAGCTGGCCTGCAGGGGAACGGTAACAGACACATGAACCGGGCTACTCTGAGAAACAAGCGGTTCATGTTCCCCAAATGACTCTTGTGACCACCTTGGAGACTGTGGAGGCCCCAGTTTACCGTGTTCTGCACCCCAAGAAGCCAGCTCCTACCTAGCCATTGTGTCAGCCCCCATCACACCTGAATTTCCAGCATTTTCAGATTGTGACATTAGTCACAGCCAAGATGGTCCTATAATGAACAGCCAAAGCAACCAGCATGGCACACATATCAGTGACAGGGTGATCTCCTCCTGTGGGAAGCCAGGTCCAATTGGCCAGGTCGGACCTCTGGCCAAGTGTGGGGGCCCTGGAGACATTTGTGCAGCTGTGTACAAGGCTCCCCAATGACTTTGTGTGCCAGCTGTTGTGTTCAGTAATGTTATGGGCCAGAGAAGATATGCTTCCCTAAGGGCCACCATGCCCACTGTCAGTGCATTTGTCTCTTGTCACATGAGTCTTTCCAAAGGCAATGACACTCACCATGTATTTTCCATGGGCATGTGTGGGGCTCCTCCCTGTTCCAGGCAGCTAACTGGCACAGGGACGCAGAGTGACTGACAGAAACATGGCAGCTGCCTTTTGAGAGCCAACAGACTGGTGAGGTAGACAGACCCAGTGACCCATGCCAAGAGCATAGAAGACACCAGAGGACTGCGTCCCTCAAGCATTTCCTCTGGAGCCCCCACCTCCCACTCATCCCTCCGGGGATGGGAGCATGAGCATTTCACACAGCAGGAATGTGGTGGGGAGGTCACTACCAGCAAGACATATCCTGGCTAGAATACCTGGCCCGTGTGTGCACATAGCCAGCCCTTGCGCATTTAGGGTGGTCGGCCTGACCAGCACCTCCCTTTCTCTGAGAGAGATGACGATGTGTGTCCACAGAACGAGCAGGAGCCTATGATGTTGCCCACTTCAGGGAATGTTGGGGTATGAACTGAAGGGCCCAGCAAAGAGCCGCAGCTGTGTTAAACAATCTACAGACATTCTAATGGACTGAAAAGCTTCAGGGACGGTGGAGAGTTGAAATGTTACAGGTCAGGAGCCCAAACACCTCAGGCTATCTCTAGTCCCCTACATTGCCTTTCATAGCTGTGTCTGACCCAACGTTCTGGGACTACTAAGAAACTCCTCTGGAGTGTATTCAGACGTGAAGCTTCTACAAGAGCTCTAGTTTGTCTTTCAATTGCTGTGACAAAACACTCTGACCAATACCGGCTTGGGGAGGAAAGGGTTTATTTGTCTTACGTCTCCCGGGTCACAGTTCATCACTGAGGGAGCCCAAGGTAGGCTCAGGGCAGGAACCTGAATGCAGGCGCTGAAGCACAGGCCATGGAGGAACTCTGCTTACTGGCTTGCTCCCCCGGCCCATGCTCAGCCTGCTTTCTTAGACAATACACAGCAACCTGCCCAGGGGGTGGCAACGCCCACGGTTCGTGGGACACTCCCACATCACCCAACAATCAAGAAAATGCCCCACAGACATGGCCACAGGCCAGCCCAATGGAGGCAATTTCCCAATTGAGGCTCCCTCAACCCAGGTGCGTCATGTCAGGTTGACACTAAAGCTGTCCAGCACAACCAGCCAAGGCCCAAACTGTCACCAGATAACATCTGAAGCCTGGAGCGGAGATGTCCCCACTTTGCTGTAACTGGCTTACCTGATGCTTCCACCAATGTGCTTAAAAAGTACCAAGACTTGGGGCTCGAGAGATGGCCTAGCGGTTAAGAGCGCTGACCTCTCTTACAGAGGACCCGGGTTCGATCCCCAGCACCCACATGGCGGCCGAGAACCGTTTGAAACTCCAATTCCAGGAGAACTCCAGTTCCAGGGGAATCTGAGACCCTCTTCTGACCTCCGCGGCATTGCACGACACGGGTGCACAGACCTGCATGCAGACAGTACATTCATACACATACGGAAATAAATATAATTAATAAAAAAAATTTTTTTTTTAAAAGTACCAAGACTTGCTGAAGCTGATGCCTCGCTGGAACACAGAGCTCATGTTCCGGGCTATGCTCACTCATGTTCCGGGCTATGCTCACTCATGTTCCGGGCTATGCTCACTCATGTTCCGGGCTATGCTCTCTCACGTTCCGGGCTATGCTCACTCATGTTCCGGGCTATGGTCTCTCGTGTTCTGGGCTATGTTCTCTCATGTTCCGGGCTATGCTCACTCATGTTCTGGGCTATGCTCACTCATGTTCCGAGCTATGCTCTCTCATGTTCCGGACTATGCTCACTCATGTTCCGGGCTATGCTCACTCACACTTGGCTTCAGAATAAACTCATCTCCTTTGAGGTGAGACCTGTGTTTTTATGACCATGGGAACCATTCTGGTGGGGACCATTCCAGTGGGCACGGCCTATGTTCTCAGGTCACCAATGACTAGGAAGAGTAGAGAGCGCTCTCTCCATTGCTAATCTGCAAAGTAGGCAGCCAGCCAGTGTCCCTGAAGGCCCAGAAGTCGATCCTCCTCAGGCCCACCATGGTGGATCCAGTAGGCTCTCCAAGGGGACCAGGTGGCAAATACTTGACTTCCCTCTGACTTAGGAATCCTGGGGTATCAACCCAGCCTGGCACAGAAACCAAGAGGCCATGCTTGTTGGCTGCGCACCCTGGGCACCTCCCACAAGCCCTGTCCACCCAGGAGCCACAGGGCAGCTCTGTGGCCTCGCGCTCAAGCAGGAAAACACCCTAGGACACTGAGTCATGTCTCTAAAGAGAAGTAAGTGAAGAGAGAACAACTCAGAGATGAACCTCCAGGGTCAGAGACTTGTTTACTTCTGTTACTATGACAGAATACCTGAAGAAATCCGTGTAAGGAGGAATTTGTTCTGGCTCAGTCCATGGAACAGACCATTACTGCAGGAGAAGCAAGGCAGCAGGAGCCCGGGGCGGCTGGTCACACATCACCCAGAGTCAAGGAGAAGCCCATCACCAATTGATTCTAGATCTCAAGTTGACAACTGAGATTAACCGTCACTGGATGGGGCGGTGGAGAGGAGTTACAACACTTGGAAAGAAAGGGAGGGAGGGAGGAATGGATGGAGTTTGGCACACTGGGCCTTTGCCTCTCAGGAAGCCCCATCCCAGGGAAGGTGCTTACCCACCTTGGCCTCCCAGGGATGTTCCCATGGCTTCTGCACCTGTGGTACCTGGCAGGTCTTCGGTCACCACCCAGGGGCCACAATAGGGACTTGATTTGTAAGACAGGTACCTGGACAATCTGTGGTCACTACCCAGAGGGCCACACACAAGGAGGGCTTGACTTGAATCATCTTCAAAAGGGCAGTCAGACACCCAATCTCCGCTGCAATGGAGTGAAGAAGCCTCTGAGGGTGACTGGATGAGCACCTAGTGTAAAAGCACAGACTGTGCTGGGATCTCCCCAGAGACCCCATCTCCTGCCTCCCGCCTTCTGTCACGGGCTGATCCTGCCACGGGAAGGCAGTTGCTAGCTCTCTGTCTTGGACACTGAGTTATTGGAGAAGAGCATTTCTGCTCCTTCTTGGTTACCTAGTCTGTGGTATTCTGTGTCAGCAGGCAGAAATGGAACTCGGAGAACACTCATCAAGTCACCCAGCCAGTGCCCACAGACCATGTGGGACCAGGACAGACCACATGGGACCAGGACAGACCACATGGGACCAGGACAGACCACGTGGGACCAGGACAGACCACATGCGACCAGGACAGGCCACATGCAACCAGGACAGACCACATGCGACCAGGACAGACCACGTGTGACCAGGACAGGCCACGTGCAACCAGTACAGGCCACATGCGACCAAGACAGACCACATGCGACCAGGACAGACCATGTGCGACCAGGACAGACCACGTGGGACCAGGACAGACCACATGCGACCAGGACAGACCACATGCGACCAGGACCACATGGGACCAGGACAGACCACATGTGACCAGGACAGACCACATGCGACCAGGACAGACCACGTGGGACCAGGACAGACCAAGTGGGACCAGGACAGACCACATGAGACCAGGACAGACTACGTGTGACCAGGACAGACCACGTGTGACCAGGACAGATCACGTGGGACCAGGAAAGACCACATGGAACCAGGACAGACAACGTGGAACCAGGACAGACCAAGTGGGACCAGGACAGACCACGCGCGACCAGGACAGATCATGTGGGTCCAGGAAAGACCACGTGGAACCAGGACAGACCATGTGCAACCAGGACAGACCACATGCGACCAGGACAGACCACGTGGGAACAGGACAGGCCATGTGCAACCAAGACAGATCGCATGGGACCAGAAAAGATCACATGGAACCAGGACAGACCAGGTGCAACCAGGAAAGACCACATGGGACCAGGACAGACCACATGTGACTCAGACCATGTGGGATCAGGACAGGCCATGTGCAACCGGGACAGAAAACATGTGACCAGGACAGACTACGTGGGACCAGGACAGACCACATGGGACCAGGACAGACCACATGCGACCAGGACAGACCATGTGGGACCAAGACAGATCACGTAGGAACAGGACAGGCCATGTGCAACCAGGAGAAACCACATGCAACCAAGACAGACCATGTGAGACCAGGACAGACCACGTGCAACCAGGACAGATCACGTGCAACCAGGACAGACCACGTGTGACCAGGACAGACCACATGGGACCAGAACAGACCACATGCAACCAGGACAGACCACATGGGACCAGAACAGACCACATGCAACCAGGATAGACCACGTGGGACCAGAGAGACCACATGGGACCAGGACAGACCACATGGGACCAGGACAGACCACGTGGGACCAATACAGACCACGTGGGACCAGGACAGGCCATGTGCAACCAGGACAGACCACATGCGACCAGGAAAGACCATGTGGGACCAGGACAGACCACATGAGACCAGGACAGACCACATGCGACCAGGACAGATCACATGGGACCAGGAAAGACCACGTGGAACCAGGACAGACCAGGTGTGACCAGGACAGACCACATGGGACCAGGACAGACCATGTGCGACCAGGACAGATCAGGTGCGACCAGGACAGACCACATGTGACTCAGACCATGGGGGACCAAGACAGGCCACATGGGACCAGGACAGGCCACATGCAACTGGGACAGACAATATGTGACCAGGATAGATCACATGGGACTAGGACAGACCACATGGGACCAGGACAGACCACGTGGGACCAAGACAGACCACGTGGGACCAGGACAGGCCACATGCAACCAGGACAGACCACATGCAACCAGGACAGACCACATGTGACCAGGACAGACCACGTGGGACCAGGACAGACCACGTGGGACAAGGACAGACCACGTGGGACCAGGACAGATCATGTGGGACCAGGACAGACCACATGGGACCAGGACAGACCACGTGGGACCAGGACAGACCACAGGCAACCAGGATAGAACATGTGGGACCAGAACAGACCACATGGGACCAGGACAGACCACGTGCAACCAGGACAGACCACGTGGGACCAGGACAGACCACGTGGGACCCAGACAGACCACACGGGACCAGGACATACCTCATGCAACCAGGACAGACCACGTGGGACCAGGACAGACCACATGTGACCAGGACAGATCACATGGGACCAGGACAGACCACATGGGACCAGGACAGACCGCATGCAACCAGGACAGACCACATGCGACCAGGACAGGCCACATGCAGCCAGGACAGACCACGTGCAACCAGGACAGATCACGTGCTACCAGGACAGATCACGTGTGACCAGGACAGACCATGTGCAACCAGGACAGACTGTATGCAACCAGGACAGATCACGTGCAACTAGGACAGACCACATGGGACCAGGACAGGCCACATGCAACCAGGACAGACCACATGCAACCAGGACAGACCACATGCGACCAGGACAGACCACGTGCTACCAGGACAGATCACGTGTGACCAGGACAGACCATGTGCAACCAGGACAGGCCACATGCAACCAGGACAGACCACGTGCGACCAGGACAGACCACATGCAACCAGGACAGATCACGTGCGACCAGGACAGACTACGTGCTACCAGGACAGACCACATGCAACCAGGACAGACCACATGCGACCAGGACAGACCACGTGCTACCAGGACAGATCACATGTGACCAGGACAGACCATGTGCAACCAGGACAGGCCACATGCAACCAGGACAGACCATGTGCAACCAGAACAGACCACGTGCAACCAGGACAGATCACGTGTGACCAGGACAGACCATGTGCGACCAGGACAGGCCTCGTGCAACCAGGACAGGTCACATGCAACCAGGACAGACCACGTGCAACCAGGACAGGCCACATGCGACCAGGACAGGCCACATGCAACCAGGACAGACCATGTGCAACCAGGACAGGCCACATGCAACCAGGACAGTTGCCTCCACAGCTCTTCACAGCCACAGTCTGAGGATGTTTCTCTGAACAGATCATGTCTGGATGAAAGGTGTAAGAAAACTTGAGGGAGGAAACTCTTGCAGGCATCAGGGCTTGCTGTAATGTTTCCCTCTGTTCAGGGCACCAACCATGAGGAAAGAAGACATAAGTTCTTCTGAGCCTGTGTGAGTGGGTGGTCACTTCAGGACTCTCCTGACCCAGGGAGTACCATCTCTGAGGCCCCATAGGCCGAGACCACAGATCTAGATGGCAGCTGAGAGTGGACTGTACCTCAGGAGTGGATGGTATCTGGGGAGTGGACAGTACCTAGGGAGTGGACTGTACCTGGGGAGTTGTCAGTACCTGGTGAGTGGACAGTACCTGGGGAGTGGATGGTACCTGGGGAGTGGATGGTACCTGGGGAGTGGACGGTACCTGGGAATTGGATGGTACCTGGGGAGTGGATGGTACCTCGGAAGTGGATGGTACCTGGGGAGTGGATGGTACCTGGGGAGTGGATGGCACCTGGGGAGTGGATGGTACCTGGGGAGTGGATGGTACCTGGGGAGTGGATGGTACCTGGGGAGTGGATGGTACCTGGGAATTGGATGGTACCTGGGGAGTGGATGGTACCTCGGAAGTGGATGGTACCTGGGGAGTGGATGGTACCTGGGGAGTGGATGGCACCTGGGAATTGGATGGTACCTGGGGAGTGGATGGTACCTGGGGAGTGTACTGTACCTGGGGAGTGGATGGTACCTGGGGAGTGGATGGTACCTCGGGAGTGGATGGTACCTAGGGAGTGGATGGTACCTGGGGAGTGGACTGTACCTAGGGAGTGGATGGTACCTGAGGAGTGGATGGTACCTGGGGAGTGGACTGTACCTTGGAAGTGGATGGTACCTGGGGATTGGATGGGACCTGGGGAGTGGACTGTACCTGGAGAGTGGACTGTACCTTTGGAGTGGATGGTACCTGGGGAGTGGACGGTACCTGGGGAGTGGACTGTACCTTGGGAGTGGATGGTACCTGGGAATTGGATGGTACCTGGGGAGTGGATGGTACCTGGGAATTGGATGGTACCTGGGGATTGGATGGTACCTGGGGAGTGGATGGTACCTGGGGAGTGGACTGTACCTTTGGAGTGGATGGTACCTGGGGAGTGGATGGTACCTGGGGAGTGGACGGTACCTGGGGAGTGGATGGTACCTGGGGAGTGGACAGTACCTGGGGAGTGGACGGTACCTGGGGAGTGGATGGTACCTGGGGATTGGATGGTACCTGGGGGAGTGGACAGTACCTGGGGAGTGGATGGTACCTGGGGAGTGGACTGTACCTTGGGAGTGGATGGTACCTCGGGAGTGGATGGTACCTGGAGTGTGGATGGTACCTGGGGAGTGGATGGTACCTGGGTATGGACTGTACCTGGGGAGTGGATGATACCTGGGAAGTGGTTGGTACCTGGGGAGTGGACAGTACCTGGGTAGTGGACTGTACCTGGAGAGTGGACTGTACCTGGGGAGTGGAGTGTACCTGGGGAGTAGACTGTACCTGGGGAGTTGACAGTACCTGGATAGTGGACTGTACCTGGAGAGTAGACTGTACCTGGGGAGTGAACTATACCTGGGGAGTGGAGTGTACCTGGGGAGTGGACAGTAGCTGGAGAGTGGATGGTACCTGGGGAGTGGACTGTACCTAGAGAGTGGATGGTACCTGGGAATTGGATGGTACCTGGGGACTGGATGGTGCCTGGAGAGTGGACTGTACCTGGAGAGTGGACTGTATCCTGGGAGTGGATAGTACCTAGAGAGTGGACAGTACCTGGGGAGTGGATGGTGCCTGGGGAAAGATGGATAGCTGCTTCTGTATTTCATAGCCACCAAAGTAAACTCAACACAAATCCTATCCGGGAAGCAGGGCTAGGAAAGATTACCAGAAGACTGGAGAATACATGGCAGATGTCTTTAGTCTTTAGTATGATGGTTTTGTCAAATATCCTTCAGATTGCCCAGCAATAAAGCCACTTTGAAATTCTCCATAGGGGGCTAGAGACGGCTCAGCAGTCAAGAGCACTGGCTGCTTTTACAGAAGACCTGGGTTCATTTCCCAGCACCCACATGGCAGTTAACGACCATCCATGGCTCCAGTCCCAGGGAGTCCAAAGCCATCTTCTGACCTCCTCAGGCATTGCACAACACCGATGAGCTTACACACATGCAGGTACTACACTCATACACAAAATAAAAATAATAACATTTTTTATTAAAAAAAAAGAACTCGCAATAGGAGGCCACTGAGCACATCAGCTCCTGTTGGGTGCCAGGGAGTGGTGGCCTGAGTAGGCAGTGGGCAACATGGACCCATGGCTGGAGCTGCATAAGAGCTGGTCTTACTGGGAATGTGATGAAAGGAGCCTGGGTCAAGGGTTCTGGCAAGGAAGCAAGGCTGAGGTGGGAAACAGAGGGCTGGGATGGAGGGAGGGTGAGGGTCAGGGTGCCAGTCGCTCGAATGTGCAACTCTCGAAGCTCCTCACCTTTGCAGAGCCGACTCCTCTAGGCCCAAGGCCAAGGCTGTGACTGAGCTCAGCCAGTGGGGAAGCAGAACAGCTTTTGGTAGCATTCCAGAGGCCTCTGAAGGTTTGCCCCATAACAGTACCCCTTCACCCTCCCACCTCCCTATCACTCAGCCAAAAGGAGGCAAAAGGATGAGCCCTGTCACCCCAGTCAAGCTATCTCCAGGGTCTCCCAGAAGAGAAGAGTCCCTGCAGGCCTGACCTCTGAGCCAAGGGCTCCACCCACATCTGAGTTCTGGGTGCTCACTGAGCCCAGCTCTGGCACTGCAGGGAGCACTGTGGTAGTGAGAGAGGGCTGACGAGGTACAGGTGGCAGCCTTGTGAGCGTGCTGACAAGGATGACAGGCAGAGGCCCGGGTGGAGCCTGCTGATCAGGGACCTAGGTGTCAGAACTGGCCCAGAGGCTCCCACAGGACACAGGCAGACATCTAAGCCACAGTTGGCCATTCCCAACATGGTGCAGTAAGGCCAGGGGAAGGCACCCCCTCCAGCAGACAAGATGGCTGGCTTTGGTTCTCTCCCCCAAAATAGGGGTGATCCAAGCATGCTCTAGCTCTCAGCCACAATGACCTCACTGCTGGAGTCCTGAGTGTTCATTGAGCTCAGTTCTGGAGCTGGCTCACTTAAGAATGAATGGAAGTTGCCAGAAACCACTGAGTTGAGGCACATAATTGAATTGACAAGAAAGAGCCTGGACACTGGGTGCTCCATCACCCCAGGGCCACCTTCTCATTCCAGTTGGGCCCAGAGCCTTCCCACAGCCCTGTGTCCAGCTGGCCCTTTCCAGGTATCTGGTACAGAGCCAAGATCTCACTGCAAGTCCAGACTCTCAAGGCTGTGTGTCCTGGGGGGGGGGAGTCCTAGAAACCTGAGAGTCACTGTAGAGACCACATCCCATCTGAACTATTTCTACAGGTGCCCCCTTCCTGTCGCCCCACTGACAAGGCCAGGCTTGTAAATACCAACAGAGCTGCAGCCTCCAGCGCTGACCTTCCCGACTAGGAGCAGAGCACCTTCAGCCCTGCCGGATGAGCTTCCTTGAAGCATATATTACAGTCAAAAGCTATTAAAGATTTAGCATAACACATAAGAGATGCACCTCTCCAGGGGCCTGTGCGGAAACAGCATCTTAAATAAAAACATCATATATCTCTCATCCTGACAAGACAGGTGGCTCAGGCTGCACGGCATCCATCCCTCCACTGCCCAGACAGGTTCAGTTCATTCTCTCACAAGATGTCAGCTGCTGAGATGCACCACACAGACTCCTGACATTGTCTCGCAGGGTCTCTCACAACTGTTGCAAACAGGGATTGGGGAAACCCAAGCCAGCGTTTGCCAGCACCTCCTAGAGTGAGATCCTGTGCTTGGTGCCTACCTGGTCGTACTTCTGTGTTAGGCTCCTGGCAGCTGTGTGATGCAGGAGAAGTCAGCTTCTAGCCATGCCCCACGCTAGGTCTGGCCACTCCCAGAGCCTACCCATGCTTTTCCCATGTAGTAGAAGGATAGAGGGTGGCCTAAGTCTTTACAAAGTAGAACTGAGTGACCGGTCCCTTCCTCGGCCACCCATCTGCCAGGTCACGGGATACCAGTGAATACCCAGAAGCAGTCAGGTAGTGAGATAAGTCCCAGGACACATCTGTGCTCTGCCATAACTGGGGACAGCATGGTGGGAGCTCATCAGCCAGGAGTGTCACCTCAGCTTGTATGCACCAGTCCTTCAGCTCTCACTGGAAAAGAGTTACCAGAAGTAGCCAGTTTCCTGGGCCTGCAGAGGATGTGCATCCTCCGGACACTTTCTGGCTGGGCTCTGGCCCCTCAACCAAAGGTTGTCCCTCCCACCCTCACCTCCCTTACCGGGAAGCCCCACCTGAAGAAGCAGCTCCCTCTGTGTTGAAGCTCCCCCACCCAACCTGCAATGCCGAGGGGAGAAGCTGCGGATGAACAGAGCCTCCGTGGTGCTCGGTCAACAGTAAAAGCTGACCAGAATTCACGTGGGCCACACAGGAAGGGGACCGCCAGCCCAGGGAACGGTGCGCAGCTCCTGCCTGTATCAAGCACATGGCCAGCTGCAGAAGTCCACCCTGAGTCTCCCTCTGTACCCTGTCTCACACTGCAGCATCTTTAAAGTCCCAAGTCTCTTCCAGAAGGACGAGCTCCAGGCCTCAGTGGCAGGGCAGGACTTGTGACCATGATGTGGGCCCAGGGGCTGCTCAGGCTGGTCCTCCGGCCTGCAAGCTGGAGGTCCCCAGCCCAGCCACTGCAGTTCCACCTGGAGTTGAGCTGGGGACCTGCCTGTGGGCTCAGCTTCAAGAACCAAAGGAGCGGTGTCAAGGTTCAAGGCATCACCGCTGCCCGATGTGGGCAGCAGCCTGTTGGCCGGCACCAGTGCTGGGGGTTAGGCTGGGCGCCAGCACCCTATTGTCCCCGTGGTCAGAGGGCACTGCAGCTCCCATGGCACTGGACCACACAGAGGGGCAGAGGCTTGCCCCCAGTGCAGAGAGGAGCTCACTGAGAGACACCCGCCAGGCGTCACGGTCTCCTGACACAGTCCCGGCTGACACAGTCACAACTTCCCCCAGAACCCAACCTTTAGTGGAGATCACATGGCATCAGCAAGAATGTGCAAATGCTTCCATCAGACAAAGCCACGCGGAGGAAGCAGAGGTCCCGGAGAGAGACAGTGCCCAACATGGGAATGCAGAGGCCAAGGGCCTGGGGCAGCTGCCTGCTAGGTAAACTTCAAGACAAGCCGGGAGGCCGCGGAGGGGAGCAGAATGATGGGAAATGGGAAAGACTGGGCTACAGGAAGCTCCAGCTCCCGTCGGTCAGGAGAACCAGGTCAAGCTGCCAGTCTATAAAGCACAGCCGATGCCCACATGTCCACCCTGCACCCAGCACTCAGAGGAGAGGTCTGAGTCAGACCACAGGAGCACGTGTGAGGAGCCCAATCCCCTCTCAGAGAGAAACCTCAGGAAGTGGCTACTTCAGCGGGCTGCCGGGGGCGGGCCCCGGCTCAGTGTTCTCCCACAGACTGGGAAGTGGGCTGACTTGTCCCAGTGTCTACACTCCTGGATGAACCCACCCCTTCCAGTGCCTGGGCACCAGCACAGCAAAACTGGAGCAGGAGGCTTAGACCCAGGCTGCTCACCCAGGCTGCCACACAGTTGTACCGGGCAGAGGCCTGCCTGTCACCAGCTGCTGTCAGAGCAGGAGGGTCCTCTGCACACACATGCAAGTTCCTGTGTGTGCATGCACACACATGTTCAACGTATGCACACAGTGCACTCACACATGAGTTCACCCACTCCTTCAGGGGGGGTCTGGGATCATGCAGGGGTAGGCTCCTGTACCATATTCCCAGGGACGTATGCATAGCACCTATGACCGTGGCTTCTGGATGGACTGGTCACGTGGAGGACACCACACCTTGCAGTGTGTGAGCTCATAAGATCCAAGAATGAGAAGGACCAAAGCAACAAATCCATAGGGGCTTGGATGGCTGCTGAGGTGCTGCCCGGGAAGTCTGAAGCCAGACACCCTACCCACTGCAGCCCAGGAGGGGCAGGAAGGCTGTAGTGAGCCTCCTCTAGAGGGAGTCCTGGGGGAGAGGAGGAAAGAGGACCCTGGTACCCGGTGCAGAATAGCAGGTGACAAGCGCCCAGCCCCAGTCCTTGGTTCTAAGAGTCCATGGTCAAGACAGGTGTGGCCAGGGCTCTGCCAGTCTATTTAAAGCAGAAGGGCACAATTCACGGACGCGCGTGTCCAGATAGAGGGGCCACCATGAGGCTCCCCATCACCACTCCTCCAAAGCAGACTTAACACAGTATATATCCTATGAAAGCAAAAAAGCAATCACTTAGACCACACTTCAAGATAAATGCACAAATTAGCGAAAGAAATGAATTGTAAATTAAATCCTGGTTGAATGTAGTTAGATAAACAGAAGCACACGGAACCTGTAGGTCAGCAGTCAGCAAAGTTCCTCCCAAGAAAGGTGTCGGGATGGTAACACGGAGCCACGATTACCTGTGTTTGCACTCCACACAGAGCACACCCTCAGAGACTCCAGTTCAAGAAGCATGGGGTGTGAACTTTATTTCTGCAAGATTCCACCTGAGAAAGAAGGCAGTGTGGACAGCAGCAGGTCCTTCACCCCGTGTCCAGACATCAGAAGTGAATCCAGGGAAATCAACCAGGAGGTGGGCAGAGGCTTTGCCTTCACAGAGGGCAGGTGGCAGGCACCACAATAGCAGAGAGGGCAGTGAGGATCCCTTCCTCCACCCCAGGGTCCTGCTGCAGGCACAGAGAGTGGACAGCACAGACAGCTGGGAACAGGAGCTCCAGGCCCACCTCACCTCCTTAGAAGGGATTTTAGTAGCAGAGACAGAGCACGTCCTGCACCCCTGCTCTCTGCAGCCTGATCACCCCACACCCCAGAGCTGCCAGACAGCTCCCCACGAAGCCCAGTGCCACCCACTCCACTCCTAGCTCTAAGAAGCCCAGCCAGGTTCTGCCAGCCAGGGCCTGGCCCCCCGACAGCGCCTCCTGTCAGAGCCCTTCTTAGCCCTCTGCTCAAGGGCAGCTAGACAGGTGTGCACACACGAGTCAGTGAATACATATGTGTGGAGTTGGGGTGCGTGTGTATGCATGTATGAGTTGGTAGGTTCACATGTGTCCATAATGTGTGAGTTGGCAGTAAGAAACAATGATCTTCATTTCATAATAAGAGTCCTGGAGACTCAGTGAGAGCAATTTCTTTTATAATTTTGCAAAGTTGGGTGTCAGCCTGAAAAAAAAAAAAAGTTAAAAACACCTGATGTGCTGGTTTGGTGCAAAACAGTGGCTTTTATATCCCTGCCCCTGAATTCCTCACTGGCTGAGTTCTCATCCTGTTGATTCAAGATGAAAAACCTTATTTCATGTATATTCTGGGGCTTGAGAGTCCCTTCTTTTCTGACAGGTGGGCTCAGCTAAGCAGCCAGCCACTGCACCTTCCAATCCAGGACGGACTGTGAGCACTTACTTACCCAGCAGGTGCCAGCCGCCAGCAAGGGAGGGCAGGACCTGGCGCCTCCTGCTTACCTGTGATCTCTGATGAGCACTGAACACACGTCATACCAAAAATGGACCATAGTCATGTATTTCTTACACATGTGTGGACATATGAGTACACATGAGCACATATGTTAGTGGATGGGTACATGCGTATGTGCATATGTAAGCGCACCACGCCTACAAGCATGCATACATGGTCTCACAGTTGTTCTGCATGTGTGTGCCCATGTGAGGGGGCATGTGTGTGTTGTGTTTGTGTCTGCAATGTGTGTGTGCATGTGTGTGTATGTGTTGTATGTGTGAGGGGGTACATGTGTGTGTGTGTCTGTGATATGTGTATATATGTGTTGTGTGTGTGTATGTGAGGAGGTATGTGTATGTATGTTGTGTATGTATATGAGGGGGTATGTGTGTGTTGTGTCTGTGATGTGTGGTGTGTGTGTGTGTGTGTGTCTGTGTGTGTGTTACATGCACGCGTAAAGGTCAGGACTGCAGATGTCCTCCTCCATCACACTCTGACAGACTGCCTTAAGACAGGGTCTCTAAGTGCAGTGGATTTGCCGTTCCAGTTAGGCTAGTTGGCCAGCAAGCTCTTGGTTCCAGGCATGCACAGCCATACCTGGCTTTTTTTTTTATTAATTTTATTTATTTCTGTATGTGTATGAATGTACTGTCTGCATGCAAGTTTGTGCACCCGTGTCATGCAATGCCGCAGAGGTCAGAAGAGGGTATCAGATTCCCCTGGAACTGGAGTTCTCCTGGAATTGGAGTTTCAGATGGCTCTCGGCCGCCATGTGGGTGCTGGCAATCGAACCCAGGTCCTTTGTAAGAGCGGTCGGTCCTCTTAACCACCATTAGGCCATCTCTCCAGCCCCCATACCTGGCTTTTTATATGGGTGCTGGGGATTTGAACTCAGGTCTTCCTTCTTGCAGAACAAGTGCTCTTACTCACTGAGCCATCTCTTCAGCCCCCAAATGATGTTTTTTCTAAACAAATATTTTTCTCACATACATAAAAGTAAACACCAAGCCATGCATCCTTTTCCAAAGTGTATAAAAATACTTAAATTAGAGCAAAATAAAATCTATAATAAATATTAAAAGTTTAAATAAAAATAATTTCAATCAAGCTTTCTTTTCGGTTTAAGTTGGAATTGGAAGCAACGCAATCACTGTGTTTGCACAACCACTCCAGGCTATCCAAGTCACCAAATCCCATGAGTCTACTTCAAGATTGTGTGTGCGTGGATGTGTGTGTGTGCATGGATGTGTGTGTCTGTGTGTGTGTGTGTGTGTGTGTGTGAGAGAGAGAGAGAGAGAGAGAGAGAAACAGAGACAGAGACAGAGACATAAACAGAGATAAACAGAGAGAGACCATCTTGGAAACACAGCCCAGGACACAGTGTTAGGTCTGAAGGTTTGTGGTGTATGCACACATGACAGAGTATTATTGTAAGTGCACCTAAATGCCTTGTGGGCTGCACATGTGTGTAGGTGTGCCCAGTGTACACAAACAGTGTGACACATGGGTGTGCCCGAGTGAGTGTGCAGGATATATATATATATATATATATATAGTTATAGTTATAGTTATATAGTTATATATGTATATATATGTACCACTATTTTGTGTGTGCTGTGCTCATATGTACATAGAGATGGCCTGGGATGCACACACATATAGGTGGGGTACATATGTGCAGACCACCCAGGACAGTCTCCTGTGCTCAGCCCAGCTTGGCCAGCATTTCAAACCAGCTACAGGCATTTGTATATTATTCCATCAGGTCCACCACTGTGCCATCCACCTCACTGAGCCAGAAGGTGGACACAGACCCTTGAAGACAGGGCTCTGACCCTTGCTCACCGCATCCAGCCTTGCTATATGTAGGCTGGCGAGGCCCCTCCCCACCTCCGGGAGCACAGCCCTGCGCGCTCTCTTGGTGATCTCACCGCTGGGAGCTGTTGTATTTGTGTTTGCCTCAGTTTTTAGGCTTTGGTAGTAGTTATTAATGTTTTTCATTTCCTAATGACAGCTGTGGTGACGTTAATGGAGCTAATTGTCGCCATTCAGCAGCTGGAGTGGCAATTTAGCACCTGCTAATACAGGGGGTGAGGATTGTGGAGAATGATGGACTCCCAGTGTTCTCGAGTCACTCTGTGGCAAGGGGGAATTACCGAGGCTGAGCGGGGAGGGTGTCTGAGAGCTGTGCGGAGAGGGTGTCTGAGAGCTGTGCGGAGTTGCCCCATGTTGCTTGGCCTCAAGCTGTGCATGTGTGTGCAGTGGGCCAGATCTGTCCCATGACGTTTTCTGTGAGATTTCTGATCAGACACAGGCTGAATCATATTGACGGCGATGTTAGGCCAAGCCCTGGAGAGCCATGCCTGCCTGCCTGGAACTGCAGGTTCAGGGCCAGGGTGCCCAGAGCCCCTGGTCACAACCTTTGCCTGGCCACTACAGTGCCAGGGTCGCTCTCTTAACACTCCCTTCTTCCCACAGTCATGGTTTTGCCAGTTCAGCCAGTGCAGGCTGTAACCCCACAATATGCCCTCCCCAAAACCAGAACTGTCAGTGCTGAAATTCAGACATTTACAAATCCTCAAAGTCTAAAGTCTCCAAAATCACAAACCTCCAAATTGAAGTTCCAAATGTACCCATGCTACAGAACACAGTGCTATGTAACATAAGTTCATACACTGACAGGGGAGGGGTGACCATCCAATCACTGGGCCTGCACAGGACAAAAGGAGGGACTTGAGAATCCTCTCTCCCACTCTCCTTCCTCTCTCTCCCTCCCTCTCCTCTCACCTCTTCTTTATCTTTCTATTCCACTCTCTCACATCTCTCATCTCTCTCCTCCATGCCCTCTCTCCTTGGACATCAGAGCTCTGGGCTCTTCAGACTCTAGGAGATATGCCAATGGCCCCTTGGGCCTCCGGCCCTTACATCCTCAGTCTGAGAGTGGCTGCATCAGCTTCTTCAGTCCTTGGGCCTCTTGGGCTCCAACTACAGACCAGCTTCTGTGAGACTACTCAACCTCCATAATGGAGCCAACTGCCCAGTAAATCCTCTCTTTTGAGGGAGGGAGGAAGGGAGGGAGGGAGGGAGGGAGGGAGGGAGGGAGGGAGGGAGGGAGGGAGGGAGGGAGGGAGGGAGGGAGGGAGGGAGGGAGGGAGGGAGGGAGGGGAGACATCCCCTTAGCTATGGTTAGAGACACAAATACAGATCAGAGATGAATGTGGGTAAGTAATGGTCTGTAGCTGTCTATGAAGGGACGGAGAGTGTTCTCTGGTGCTGGGTCTCTGGAGGGCCCTGCTACACAGCCCTGGACAGCACCAGTAGTCATGGGTGCAGTCACACCACTGAAGTTGCCATGGACAAAAGTCAAGATTCTTTCTGATGGGCAAGCCGAGGGCTGCACACATCAGCGTGTCGCAGGCCTGGACCCCTTGAGTCTGCCATGCCACCTTGGGTCCCCCGTGTGGGCAGCAGCCACAGACACACAATCCCACCACTCCTGCCACACTTTGCTGAAGAAAAAAGAGTAGAACCAGCTGGGCATGGTGGTGCGTTCCTTTAATCCCAGTATTCGGGAGGCCAGCCTGCTCTATAAACTGAGTTTCAGGCCAGCTGGAGCTACAGGGATACCCTGCAAACAATAACAACAACAACAAAAGCAGAACTGAAGATTTTCTGGTAAAAAATAAATAAATAAATAAATAAATAAATAAATAACAAGGAAAACAAGTCTGTTATAGCAGAAAACTTGCATTTTTCTTGTACTTAGGAATTTCTGCCTAAAGGTGACAGTTTTTCTGGCCCAAAGTGTCCAAAGGTTGAGTTTTGTGGCCTCTTTGTAGATCTCTGTGGCTCTTGTCCGTGGCCATATATCCATGCTGCAAGTATTGTTGTGCCCTCCAGGACACAGCTTTCCATACACAGCAACTTCGCAGCAATAAAACCTGGCTTAAGATGGCAAAGGTAGAAGGCATGTTTTTAAGAGCTGTCCCAGTTTGTCAAACTGTTACTCCATTCTCCTGTCACCTCCACATTGGGAGGGGCAAGGCACAGTGGAGACAGCGCCTCCTTCTGCCATGTGTCATCCTGCCTGTGGGGAGTCCTGCAAGCTGCATTCCGGACGTCAATGCCAGCCTGCTGACACAGACTGCGCAGCTCTGCCCTCCTGCTACCTCCTGTCTGAGTGTGGTTTGTAGGTCTATGAAGCCATTCCTAATTGAGACTCATGCATCTACCATCCGTGCCTCCTGGGATGGAGGTACTGGAACTGAGTACTCCCAGGAGACCTGCGAGGATGGGCACCAGGGGTCCCAGTGCCCCACAGCCACAACCCACCAACCAGCTGCCCCCCGATTCCAGCCTTCCCCCAGCTCCAGGCCCAGGGCCTACTGCCTAAGCAGTGCAGGACTGAGGCACTGCAACCCAGCCTCTGGCCCCTTCGTCTCCACTGAGCATCCATCTATCCATCCCCCGGGGCCAGCAAGGGGGCTACAGCTGCGAGCCAAGCAGGCTAGCCCCTGCCCTCAGGGTCTAGCACTGGGGGAAACATATAGAGAGGCCTCGTCACAGAGAAGAACGACCGCTGGGGAGGGGGTTGGCCTGCTCGCCTCGCCAGTGCTGTCCTTGGCCTGTCCACACCCCAAGCCCAGGTCAGAGTGATCTCAATGGTGGAAGCTATGGCTCTGGGTCAACTTTCGCATGGGTCAGAGGCGGGGTGGAAGTGGCTGGAGCACCAACTCCAGGTGATCTCCCCAGGGGTCTGGTCTTTGTGGATCACATCAGAACACAGAGTCATGGAACCTTGTCTCTACCCTGCAGAGACAAAGGACACCATTTCCTCGTTGCAGTGAGAAAGAGAAGATGGTGGGGCCACGGCGGCTCTTCTGGGTTGTTCTGACAGTCAGAACTTCAGGGACATGCCCTAGATAGGTGACAAGGATCCTTGAGTTCCCTGTGGCCTGGGCACAGTGCCAGGGGGTGCCAGGATGCAGAGAGAACAAGCTGACAACATCCAGGGCTCCAGGTAGAGAGAAGTCACCCCTAAGGACCTAAGGAGAAGGGGAAGTGTGCACAAGGAGAGTCCTCGGGAAGGTACCCAAGGGTGTGGATGAGTGAATCCACTTGATGCAGCATGTGATAGGAGGCCAGGGGAGAGCCTCCACCATGCACCCCACCAGCTGGGAGGTGCACATACCCCTCCCCTGACTCCCCTTGCCCCAGCTTCAAGCCACCAGAACAGCACACATAGGCCCTTCACTGAGCCTGCCATGTTCACCTCCTCTCCTCACTGTAACCAGACCTCAGTTCAACAGGATTTGCACGCACCTGTTCTGAGTGAACTGAGCCGCCTCCCCTGACGGTGGGTGTGTCCAAGCAGCAGCAGGTGTCTGGGCTCCAGGTGGCTCCGGAGCTCAGGTCCAGTGACGTCAAAGGATACTCCAGATGGGAGATACATCCAGCTGGGCCTGCAGGACAGAAGACAGACCAGTCCCCAGGGCAGAGAAAGCTGTGCTGGCTGCTCCAGGGCCCTCCCAGCACCAGGAGAGCCCTCTCCACCTCGCACAGAGCTCTCACCTGCAGGCCACAACAATATTGTCACTCCCGAAGAGCATGGCCCCCTCCGCTCTGCCCCTCAGCTCACAGGAGCTGTAAGCACATAGGGAGTCCAGCGCGCAATGCCATGGGCTGCAGCAAGCCAAAGTCAGAGTGTCCCTCCCCGTCCTAATGCAGCACTGTGTGGTCCCCACCAAGGCTTTCAAATTCCTTCCGAACAGAGCTCAGCAGAGTCATACCGCCATCAACAGAGCAGAGGAAGTCTGCCCTGGCCTGTCTGGTAGAAGGTGGGGCTGCTCTCAACACCCCACCACCCTGTGCTCCTCTAAGTTGAGACAAGGTCAGGATCGGAAGCCTCAGTGGGGAACCTCTGTTTGGTCCCTGCCTCCCTCAGCCCTGCTCACCCTGAAGGGATACTTCACTTGGTGGGTCTGAAAGGTAGGGCTGAAATTAAATGAATGTGGCTTCCTGTCAAATGATCGTGGGTGTTTGGCAGGGCTGGTGAAACTTTTTCTGACATTTTAGAAGTGGCTTCACGTGAAATCTCAATGCATCTCAGAGGTTTGCAGCAGCATCAGCAAACATCTGGGAGTCAGGCCTTTCAGCACCCTGTCTGCACGTGAGCCCAGTGGCTCCCAAGCCACCTTGGGAGTGAGAGATTGACGCCATCGTCCATCACAGTCAGGGGCCTCAGTCCTTGCAGCTGATCCTCCTGCCCCATGTCTCTGAGCACAACACCGGGCTGGGCTGATGCCCCAAAGGCAAAGAAACCAGTGCATCAGGTGCAGGCCTGGCTGAGTTGTCCTTTGGGGTCACCTAGTCTCACTGCAGACGGCCCCTAAAACTGGCCCTCAAGGATCACCAGAATCTAACTCTGTGCAGGAGGGCAAGAATTAGACATCAGTATCCCTGGTGACTGCCTCAAACTCTGCTCCCCTCCTCCCACTCACCACGAGGCCCACCCTACCATGCTCCTACACCTGCCTGTCCTTCAGCATCAACCTCCCCAGGGGGATTTTCCCCGGCACAGTCCCCGAGTGACCTTTACAGAACCTTGTGGCTGGGACACTCCGGACCCTTTCAGCCGAGCCTGTTGTTAAAGTTTCCCTGACCCTCAGAGATGGAAGAAAGGCTTCCATCCAGACAGCAGGCAGGGAAGACTGAGAAGAAATCCCTCTTGGTCCAAGTCTCATCTGAAGACGTGACTTCATCGCAGAATATCAGAGTCAGTCCGATGAGGAGTCACACTGTGTATGGGGGCTTCTGCCTAATTCATCGTGGCTGCTATCTGCACAGGGTGTCTAGTGAAGCTCTTGAAGTGAGAAGTGCTTTCTGGCAGACTTGAGAAGGGCATTTGCTGGCTCCCGTTCAGCACGCATCACCCTCCCTCCTCTCCGCCAGGCTGCCCCCAGCAGCGCAGCATGTGCAGTAGCAGGCGGGCACAGTGGCTACGGCTCACAAAGCAGGCCCAAACCCAGGGACTGGAAGGATGGTCCTGTCGGTGGGATGGGGCAGCGGAAGCAAGAACAGTGCCTGGCTTTGCTGCCACTGTACTCTCTGCTGTCCACACCGAAATGCTCCCCGGGCGCCTGGCCTCTCCTGGCCTTCCATTGCATGCCCGGGGCACTTCTGGATCATCTTCACCTGGATTCTGGCTCCAAACCAGCAAGGAGGTTGCCAAGAGCACGAGGGGACACTGAACACTGGGGCGGGACTTGTCTGGCCCAATCCCAAGAATCTCATGTCACAGATGGAGAACCGAGGGCACAGGACTGCTCAGACCTGGCTTCTTCCTGGACACCTTGACCTTGATCTGCTCAGTCAGCTGCCCAGGCAAGCCAAGCAGCTCTGCTCCAAACCATTGTTCACTCTTACTAGAGCCTCCTTGACTCTCATCAATTTCTAAAAAAAAGCCTTATCAGCCAGCAAGATGGCTCAGCAGGTTAAAGAACTTGCCACCAAGCATGACAATGGGAGGTCAACCCCTAGGACCCACACGGTGGAAGGAGGGGATGGGAGAAGGGGAGTAGGGGAGGACATGAGGGGAGGGACAAGGGAAGGCCCCCTCTTGTACAGCCACTGGCAGACCGACCCTCAGAGCTTCTGTCTGCATGGCTCAGGTGGTCCTTCCTGGATCACTGACTGTGTGAGTCTGCCGCTTGGCCAGCTTGTCTCTTGTTCGCACAAATGGGTGTGGACCTCAAGCATCCCAGGTAGTCCACAAATGTGCATAGACGTGAGCTTCACCTGCAATGCATTTATAGCCACTATTTGAGTTTAGGCTGCCTCTGTAATTTTCATCTGTATGGATCATCCATCAGGAGTGAACAACCCACCAGCTACTCAACAAGTGGAACTCTGCCTAGCCAGGCCGGCCCCCTGCACTAATTTCCTTGCTGTCTGCCCCATAGCTCACCTTCACATGATGTGAGGATCATGGAGATGGCCAGATCAGACGTTCAGAGTCTGGCTGAGCCCCGGCATCTTATCTCAGAGTCCCGGCCACCCCTCACCTTCCTCCTCTGTTACACAGAACACAAATGTGTGCTCTGCCACCATCGAAAGGCCCCACAGCCACAACACCAGTCATTCGTGTGGCCAACTGTCACCCTGGGTTGTCCCTTCACATGGACTTGGGGTGCGAGGGGTGGTGGTATACAGGAAGAATGGTGCTGGGATGGTGCAGATAGAGAAAGAGCGTTGGGGGTTAGGACAGGGACTTGGACTGCAGCGAAATGTCATTATTTTTGTGCAGAGACTCACCTAGGGCCTCCAGCACCTGCAGCCCATGGGAACCACAGGGAAGCCAGAAGGGGACCTTCTGGAACCTCAGGCACCATGTGGGTGGTCACCATGACGTTCGGGGCTGCAGGACCCTGACGGGCCAGCACCTGCTCTTACCTGAGTTTCCCCTGGGGCTCTCTGCTCCATGGACTGGGAGCCACATTCTCTGGAGCTACTGGTTCACCACCAGCCACTTTGGACCATGCAGAAGGGCAGAAGGGCAGAAGGAAGGACTGCAGAGTACTGTACAGGTGGTGGGAGCAGGCTGGAATTTCACTTGAGCTGAGACGGAAATTCATATAGTCTCTACTTTATCCTTTGGGCACAATTTATAAAGTTAGATTTCATGGGCATACTTGGAAATTGATGTTCAAATGATCCCCCAGATCTCTGGGGTTCTACCTCTGACAGCCGAGCCACAGACATCTGCTCGGGGTGCCCTGCCCTCTGCCAATAGCAAAAATGGGCAGGGTCAGGCAGCACTGGGCTCATCCCACATCTAGGGAGGGACCCAAAAAGCTCAGGAGTCAGCCTCTCTGAGCCCCAAGTCAGAGATCTGAGAGGGCATGGGACAGGGCTACCCAGAGAGAGGCCACACTGTGTCAGAAACAAGGGCCTGCATAGCCACTGGGAGCTGGGCCCTCCAAACCAGCAAAGGGTGGGCCTACCACAGTTAGCTGGGTTCCAGAAGGTGGCAATGGTTTGCAAAAGACAGGGCCTGTCATTGATTGGCTTTCCAAGCTTTTGAATCAGTGGAAGTCAGCCCTCACCTAGACTGGAACTGGGCAGTTCCATTTCAGCACCAGCTAAGAACCATTAGCATTTGATTAGGACAGGCGCTTATTCTCATAAGTTTCTAATAAGAACCTTATGAACTCGCAACCCAGCCACCGGAACCCACAGTCCTCCCAGAGGTACCAACCACAGTGAAGGGGCATTGTCTGCACAGCACCCCCTCCCATGTGGCTCACATGCATGGATGCAGAAGAGGATGGCTAGGTCACCTCTGGCTCCTGGACTAGGCTGTTCCTCTGGAGCCTTTCACAGTCAGAATTTTCTCCTGGGACTATCATAGCCTTGTAAGACCCCAAAGGCTTAGTCCAGGAAGCACTCGGGAAGGCGTGGCCCCCAAGGTGAGTGTCCAGGTCCATAGCAGCCTCAGCACCTAGGAAGCAGACGCCTCCCAGGGTTGCCTTCAGGGAACCAGCGTCATCCCTGCTGGCCTGCCCCAGGGCACCTCTTCCCAGCAGACGTGCCTGGAAGAGGACTTTGCTTCCCTCTTCCTGCCCATGAGGCTCAGAAGGTCCTGGGGGGAAACCAGGCAGTGTGTGAGGAGGACCCAGACCACAGCTAAATTGTTTTGGAGAAGGATTAAGGCTGAACGGGTTCTTTTTGTGCATAATGTGGAGTGATGTCTTCTGAGTCTCCACATATCAACTGTTGTCACTGAACCGCACACAACACCTCAGATTTCCAAATGCTTTTTAGAAAATAGAACTGGCTGTGAACTGGTGCTACAGAGCAACGTGCGTGGACTGCAGCTTTTACAAAAACACAAAATGCTAGCCACCCGCCCCCAAGAAGAGAATTACAGGAACTCTCGGAAAAGATGTTGTGCAAAGAGAGGCTTGTTCTGGGTGAGCGCACAGGTGATGAATGAGTGACTCACGGCCTCTGCTTCAGCCTCCAGCTCAGCAACTGGTGGGGAGAAAAAAGGCACTGGTGGTCCTTCGCTGTGATCAGGATTGGCAAGTGGGCGTGGCATTGGGCATGGGGTCATGGCACTGGGTATGTGGGCATGGTATTGGGTATGGGGACGTGGTACTGGGTATGTGGGTGTGGTATTGGGTATGGGGACGTGGTCTTGGGATGTGGGTGTGGTATTGGGTATGGGGACATGGTATTGGGTATGTGGGCATGGTATTGGGTATAGGGACGTGGTATTGGGTATGTGGGCATGGTATTGGGTATGGGGACATGGTATTGGGTATGTGGGCGTGGTATTGGGTATGGGGACGTGGTATTGGGTATGCGGGCGTGGTATTGGGTATGGGGACGTGGTACTGGGTATGTGGGTGTGGTATTGGGTATGGGGACGTGGTCTTGGGATGTGGGTGTGGTATTGGGTATGGGGACGTGGTATTGGGTATGTGGGCATGGTATTGGGTATGGGGATGTGGTATTGAGTATGTGGACGTGGTATTGGGTATGGGAATGTGGTACTGGATATGTGGGTGTGGTATTGGGTATGCAGACATGGTATTGGGTATGTGGATGTGGTATTGGGTATGGGGACGTGGTATTGGGATGTGGATGTGGTACTGGGTATGGGGACGTGGTATTGGGATGTGGATGTGGTATTGGGTATGGGGACGTGGTATTGGGTATGTGGATGTGGTATTGGGTATGGGGACATGGTATTGGGATGTGGATGTGGTATTGGGTATGGGGACGTGGTATTGGCTATGTGGGTGTGGTATTGGCTATGTGGGCATGGTATTGGGAGCCTCAGAAGTAGAAGTTGGGCCACATTCCTGTTGATCTGCATAAAGCTTCCCTCCTTCCAGCCACCACCTGCACCTCCTGTCCACTCATCCTGCCACCACGCCCAGCTCTGGTGAGTGGCAGGTCCATGTGATTGCAAACTGTGGCCTTCAGCTCAAAAAGTGCTCTCACTGACCAGCCTCACTGAGCGGCAGACCCCTCATCCACCTCTCTCTCTCTCTCCATCGTTAGAGACAATTTTGGCTCCCCATACATGCCCAGAGCAGAGGGTGCCACTAGAATACTCCTCCACCTTCCTATCTTGCACAATTCTATTCAGCCCCATGCAGCCTCCCCTGAGCCTGGCATCTCTAGGACAAGGCCACCCTTCGTCTGAAGCGTGGCCACCTCTCTTGGTTGCCGTCCCCTCCTGCCTCGGGTTCATTCTCTGTTTAACTGTTTAGCCCCATCTTCTCTGTCTAATCCATTCCTTTCATCTTGAAAAATAGAAGAAAATACAGAGACTGTACAAAGATTTCCAGGGGTTTGAGGAGAGGGGGAGGACAGAAAGTGTAGGTAGGATGTGGGGAGGGGGTACTGCACTGCATGGTGCCATCTGATGGGCTTGAGTCAAAAGCCGGAGTGTAAGGGGATGGGCAGATGGTTCAGTCCATAAAGTGCTCGCCGCACAAGTGAAGACCTAAAAAAACAGCCAGGGATGGTGGCACACATTGGTCCTCAACACTGGGGGACAGTGACAAGCAGGTCACTGGGGTCACTGTCCAGTCGCCTAGCCAAATTGGCAAGCCCAGGGTTCTAGTGAAAGACTCATCCCAAACAAACAAGTGGATGGCAACAGAGGAACAGCACCCAAGACTGACCTCCAGCATGTACGCATGTGTGCATACTCTCCTGCACACTCACGAGCAAGTGTACACACACTCTCCTGCACACTCACGAGCGAGTGTACACACACTCTCCTGCTCAATCACGAGCGAGTGTACACACACTCTCCTGCACACTCACGAGCGAGTGTACACACACTCTCCTGCACACTCACGAGTGAGTGTACACACTCTCCTGCACACTCACACACTCACGAGCAAGTGTACACACAAGAAGCAAAATTATAACCAAAGAATAAACCCTGCAAGAAACATCTGACTTCAGTCAGTGAACCATCATCCCTAATGGTTCACTTGTAAGACACTCTTCACACACACATACAACACACATATGCTCACTCACACATACACACACTCACATACACACAAGAAAGACAGATAATATTTCATATAATTGGCTTTGATCTTTAAAATCTTACACACCTAAAAAATAGATTTTATTGTTGACTGTCCCACTGATTTCTCGAGAGAATAAATTCAATCTTCATTGAAAAATGGTGGGTGAGTGGATGGATGGATGGATGGATGGAGGAAGGAAGGAGGGAATGAATGGGTGGGTGGATAAACAGATAAGTGTCTGGATAGGTGAGTATTTAGGCAGATGGTGGATGGATGGATGGATGGATGGACAGGTGGATGGATGCAAAGAAAAATCAATTCATCAAAAGACTGCAATGTACTTTTTTATTTTTTTCCAATGTTGAGGGCTGAAGCCAAGGGTCACACTTCCACTAAAACAAAAGCGCTCTGTCACTGATTTATACCTTCAATCCCCTAATTTACTATTTATTTTAAGATGATGTCTAAGTTGCTCAGGCTCCTGCCTCAGCTTGCAGTACCTGGGATTATAGGCGTGCAGCACCAAGCCTGCAGTGAACCTTTTTACACGCTTTGTTTGGGCCCCTCGAGACTTCCTCGGTGCAGAGGGACCAATGGGACAGTAGGACCAGCCTGCTAGAGCCAGTCTGAGGGGCAGAGGCAGCATGGAAAGGGCAGATCTGAGCAGCACAGTTTGGTCTAAACACGGGGACAGGCATAGGGGAATGGAGACAGTGAGAGGGTCTACACACGGGGGGGCAATTTCCCCCACTCCTAGGAAGCTGGGCATGGCAACCCCTGTCCCAGGCATTGCAGTGCAAAACCCCTTGATCCCGTCTCCGCTGCATTATTTGAGTGTTGCTGAGGGAAACCTACGAGGATGTCCCTAAGCCTGAGGACTATAGGATCCTGGAATTTAGCCTTTAGCTGGCCACCGCCAAGTGAAGACAGGTTCCTGGCCATAGCCAAAGACAGATCATAGAAGCAAAGGCAAAGAGGACGTCTCACCTGGTCCACCAGGAGCTCAGTCTTAGTACAAAGCAAGGGAAATGGTGTGGGAGCAACTGGGAGCCTGAGGGGTGTGGCTTGGTCAGCGAAGGCCCAGGGCAATGCCAAGTAATATTTGTCTCTCCACACTCTCGTCCCCCCTTGGCTTTCTGTGCCACATTGCTGTTCTCCTAGGACCACAAATAAGAGGGATGATAGGCTCATCTCACTGGGGTGGGGGCAGGGTGTGGGGGAACAAACTCATGTTTCCAGGGTGGGTGATGTCCCCAAGTTCTGAGCAGATTGTGTTCAGGGCTGTGCTTGTTGGGATGGTGGGGGTGGCAGGCACTTGAGACTTGATCTCATCTTTGAAAGCTCTTAGGGTGGAAACACATAATATTTTAATTAAAATTTTACTGAATTTTAACTTGAATCTCCCCATCTGCTTCCCTAATTATGCCTAACCCTAAACCTAGCTGGGAGCCATCTGTGTTCTCATCTCATTATACTGGGGTTATTTGTGTGTTTGTCCAATTCCTGTGGGAGACAGCACGTCCCTCACCAAGTCTGGGCATCTTAGATCCTCAGAACCTAACAGTTGTCATCACACGACAGAGCTCAGAGCAGGGTCACTGGACAAATGCTTTGTCCACGAGTGTTCAGACCTGTAAGGTAAGCAGGAGATGCGTGGACCTGTCAGCCGCTGGCCAAGCCATGCCTGCCATTACCATCTCTGTGCAGAGATGTTGAATGTGAGGTCAGAGGAGACAGTTTGCTGGCCAGAACACACACACACCCCCACCTCTTGTGAATTTTGTGAAAGTTTACCTAAAACCCATGGACTTTTTTTGTTTATTGTTTCAAATGAGAACTAGCATGCCAGAATCTCAGGCTTTGGGTTGAGGCTGCACCTTCGGGATCCTGAGGACAGAGCCGGACATCGATTTGCTGCAGCTGCCAGGGTGAGATGTGCTATTGTATATTTATAAATCTGACCCCACACCTGCTGACATAGCTAGAGCCATGCGAATCTGTGTAGAAATGAACCACATGCCCCTGGATGAATACATGACTGGAGCCTCTGTGGCTTCTTCTCTGAGGCAGGGTTGACCTTTCCTCTGCTTCTCAGGGGCATTTCAAGGACCCTGTGTGCAACAGTCCCAACCATCCTCCACTGAGCCCACTGAGCATGCACACGCAAGTTCCTTGGGGCACACCCTGCGCTCCGCATCGTCCCTTCCTCTGTGGGGCAGAGTGGGTGCTGTGACCTCATGCTTCACCCCCAAGAAGCCAACCAGCTAGGAAGCCAGGCTGTGCTTCCACGTGAAACTCAGCGGCTCTGACCCTGGGAGGGCAGAAAGCCTCTGTGTGTGACGACAGAAAGCCGGGCATTGCAGTGAGTGAGCACACAGTGTGAGTCCTTCACAAGCTGCTCTGGAGAAACAAATGTCAGCTCAGAACAAGATGTTCCCTGAGATGCTAGAGTGTCACACAGCCCTGGCTCAGTGGGGACTGTCCATCATGTTACAGGCTGTGTTATGTGTTATATGTTATCACACATGTTTGAAGCCCATACGTGCACGGGAGGAGGTGGAAGGAGGAAGAAGAAGAGAAGTTCTTCCCCCATGGCCGAGAACCGACCCTGGAGGCCTGCCACACCCCACTCCACCTGGTGGCTTTAAAGGCTCCTCCCTTCACCTTCTGTCAGATGTGAGCCAATTAGCTCCTAGGCAAAGTGGCAGTCCCCTGTCTGTCTCTAGGTTCAGGAGAACTTACTTGCACAGGTGTGCCATGTTCCATATACTTGTGTGTGTGTGTGTCTCCGGGCTCCGTGGCAGGCCACCCATAGACATGATAGATGTGTCTTCCAGGTTGCCCGCACTGCCATTAGCCATGCTTCCTGGATGGACGGATTGGAGAAAGAGACTAAAAGCCCCTGCAGGGTCTGCTCTCCAGCCTCGCTCATGTCTCCCCAACACCCTGATGGAGCAGTGCCAGGGCGGTCCTCTCTCCTCACCTGTCTAGCTCAGTGGCTCCTCCCATTGTCCTGTGTGTCCCCCCACCCCCTCCCACTCTCCTTTGTCTCCCTCAGTGGTGTCATTTTCAAAGTCACCAAGGCTCTGAGCTCCTCCATGGGCCGTGGACTTGTCCACCTCAGACTCTGCCTCTTGGGCAAAGCACTCAGCATCCAAAAGAACCCACCATGGGCTGAACTCAGAATTGGCTAGGCCCCCGGTCACAGCCATGATAAAGTTGGGTGTTCCTGAGGGTCCATGAGCCCCAAGCACACACTCTGCTGGTTTTGCATCCAGCCACCAGGCTCTGGGGAGACATAAGGCAAGGCCTTTGAGCATTCCAATTCCATCCATTCATACAGAAGATTCTAGCCACAAAGGAAGCAGAGCTCCTCGCTGCGTGAAGGACAGAGCTTTAACACTAACTTACTGCTCAAAGTTTGTCTCATTTCAGGGTCCTTTCCTGCCAGAGCCAAAAGTGTCAATTCAGAGATGTCATGTGGGAGATTGCCCTAGACACTGGAGCACAGCCTGGCTGGTGACAAGGAGAGCAGGGTCTGAGCATGGTTGACCTCTATCCTGTGTCCCCTGAGAGGCCAAAAGGAATTCCAGGAACTAGAGGAAGAAAACTCACTTATTACCACACAGGAAGTGCTGTTGTTATTCTCAGTATGAGCCATATTTATTTCTTTGCACGAAGGTATTTCTAAACACAGGTAATTATAAAAATCATTACCCGTGAACCAGCGTAGAGAAGCACACGGTCGGTGACACATTTATACATAATCACCTTGTGCCAGTTCCCTGAAATAATATCTCCTGTGTGCTCCATACCTTGCTGTAGACATCAGACCCTCCCTTGTCCTCCTTCAGGAGAGGAACAGAAAGACACTGCTCCCACAGGCACAAGGGGCATGCAAGGGGTGTGCATGGGTGCTCCCTGCAGTTCTGGCCCCAGGGCCAGTCCTGAGACCCACAGCCACAGTCCAGCCAAGTCTTGTTACCCCATAGAAGGAGTTCCTGTCTGCCACCGCCAAGTTCTTCTGTCCCTGTCTGTGAGTTTTCCTCAAGACAACTGACAAGGACCCTCTGCATTTAGCTGATGAGATAGATGGATAGAGATAGATTAGATAGATAGATAGATAGATAGATAGATAGATAGATAGATAGATAATAGATGATAGATACATGATTGATAGATGATAGATAGATAGATGGCAGATACCTGATTGATAGATGATAGATAGATAGTAGATAGATAATAGAAAGAGAAATGGATAGATGGATAGTAGATAGATAGATAGATAGTAGATACATGATTGATAGATAGATAGATAGTAGATAGATAGATAATAGATAGAAAGAGAAATGGATAGATAAATGGATAGTAGATACATGATAGATAGATAGATAGATACATGATTGATAGATACAAGATAGGTAGATAGATAATAGATAAATGATAGATAGATGATAGATAGATAGATAGATAGATAGATAGATAGTTAGATGATAGGTTGACAGATAGATGATAAATAGGCAGAGATATAGAGATTTAGTTGTTATTGTTGCAGTACTGGGGACTGAACCCAAGGCCTCACACAAGCGAGGCAAGTGCTCTCCCACTGAGCTGCGCACCCCTCTTTTTCACTCATATTTTGTTTTGAGGCAGGGTCCTGCTAAGCTAACTAGACTGACTCTGAGCTCATTCTAAGGTCAGGTGGGTCTTAAACTCCAGCCTCAGCCATCACGTAGTTGGAATTCCAGACCTGAGGCACCAAGCCCAGCTTGTTTTTATTATGGAGAGTTTAGGCACACATAAACAGACCAGTGGGCATGTAGAGGCCTCACCAGAGGTCCAGCAACATGACCCAGACCCATCTTGCCATCACAGAAACCTTTCCAAACCGTGAGCAGGAAACAGTTTTTATTGTTGGACATAAATGTGAGGGCGACCTCAATACCTCCAGTCCTCTCCCCCGTCAAGTCCTCTCCCCCTCCAGTCCTCTCCCCCCTCCAGTCCTCTCCCCCCTCCAGTCCTCTCCCTCTCCAGTCCTCTCCCCACTCCATATTCCCTCCCCTCCCTCTCTTTCCTTCTCTTCCCCTCCCTTTTCTATATCCCCCCTTCCTCTCTTCTCCCTGCCCCTTTCTCTCCCTCTCCTCCCCTCCCCATCCTCTCTTCTCCCTCCCTGACTCTCCCTCCTCCTCCCAAAGGCATTTGGAGTCCTTCCCCTGGACATCAACCTCTGTTTCTGCTGATCTGCCTGGCCTGGTCCTACTATTTATTGTTCCCAGGCTTTAACTTCTTAGGGAGGCATTGGGATTTGTTTGGTTTTAGTTTTATATGAATTTAGAAAGGAAATATTGTTTACCACTTGGGACTACCAAGACCTACATCCACATTCTTCTTTTCTCTCTATAGGTGTCTTTCTCATTTAAAAATCTTTTGACTTGGGGTTTAAACCAAGCCAGTCTGGGAAGCGAAGGTCTCCCTCTCCTGGCCCCCCACCCCGCACCTCTATCGCTAGCCCATGGCCCCTGGGGTCTCCGGCTCAGGCAGCACTCCACTCGAGGGCAGGTGGGGCATGCTCCTGGGGAAGTCGGAGACTAGCTGCCAGGATTCTCAGGCTTCCTCGGTGTCGTCCCCGGGTCACTGACGGTACCAGCTCTGCTCCTGGTTCCTGTCTGACCCACTGGGGACCGGTTCATTCCAGCAGCTCAGGCAGATCATCTTTAGGACCACACACTCTTTAGGGACACATCCAGCTCTGCATGGCTGCTGCGAGCTTCCTTCTTTTCAAACCTTGGTGGCTTTTCCAGTTTCTGACCTGCCCTTTAAAACCTGAGGTTTCTGGTTTCTGCTTTCTGGAAGGCCATGTCCTCTGACTCTCCCTTGAGGCTCTTCAGACCACCTAGGTTCCTTCATTCAGATAAATCCTCACCCAGGCCACTTCTGGGTTTGGTGCCTTCAGGGGCTGCTTGGGTGATACAGAACCCTTTGGTGCTGGGCGGCACTGCCGGATCACACGCCTTCACAGTGCGCCTTCACAGTGCGCACACCCTTCCTCGAAAGCTGCCTTCCTGGGAAGCATCTAGATTGCTGGCTGCCGGTACTTTCTACCTTTTCTTCCTTTTTTTTTTTTTTTAGAAAAAAATATTTTCTTTAATCCATCTCTCTCTCTCTCTCTCTCTCTCTCTCTCTCTCTCTCTCTCTCTCTTTCCCGCCTTTTCTCTCTCTAGTCTTTCCTGTTGTAATTCAGTTAGTGTTTACAAGCAAGGCCCATTGAATCCACGGACTCTGGCAAAGAAGTTGTAACCACCCATCCGCCCCAGGCTCTGGACTGGAGACTGAATTCTTGACACTTGAGTTCATCCACCACCCCTGAGCCCTGTTGGAGGAAGACCCACTCAGAGACAGGCTGCCTAGATGCTCAGCTGGTAGGCTCTGGCCAGAAGGGACGGCAGCTGTGGGAAGGTAACTGAGGTTGACTTTGATCTTCAACCACTTAGCCCTGGAGCCCCAATGGCAGATCTTATCACTGGTGACTGACTAGAGCTCCTGCAGCTTCCGCAGGAGCAGAGGGCGAAGACAGCTCACATGCCTTGGACAGCCAGCGTCTGTGTGTCCGTAGGACTCCCACAATGCATGTACTAAGCCTCAGATTTCTCTTGAAGGGTGTCTGCCAGTGGGCAGGCGATGAGGCTGAAGAGTTGCCATGCAGGGCTTCTTCTGACCCTGGGTGTTTCCTCAAAGGTCCTGTCAGTCAGTGTTAAGGATACATGTACCCCTACCTCTGGCATGCTGTAGCTCATGTGGTATCTAACTGCCACTCCGGTGCCCGCACCTCATCATATGATATCTCTGACGGCAGCAAGCAGCCACATTTCGGTTGCTAAGAAGTGACTCACACCCAGGAGAGGAGGTCTAAACAGCACTGCTAAGCTATTTTTTAATGTAGTGTGAACAATAGGTCTCCTGACATGGAGATTGTCAGGGAAACAAAAATTCCCTTCAAGTATTACATACGCTCACCATGGTTACAACTTGGCACAAATACTATTTTATATCAATAGGACAAAGTTCAGAAACTCACTCCAAATGTGCATTTTACTAACATAAATCCATTGAAAATATGTGATTTATAAGACAGGTGGGAAAAGCCTCTCCCACACACACATAAACCCGGGATCCATGGTTTGGTGGATTCAAAGCCTGTTGATATACTTAGACAAGGAAAGCTCCTGACTACAAGCCCCTTCCCACACGCAGGGCAGAAAAGGGCCATAGAGCCCATGTGTCACTACAGTGTCCAGCTCCAGCTCAGAGACAGAAGCAGCCACAGAACTGAGATGCCAAAGGCCAGGCTCTCAGTTTCCTGGGTGGACAGCAGAGCTGCTGACAGTGCAGAAGCTGCATGTTCTAGGACGTCCCACCCAGGTACGGGCTTCTCCCCAGGGCCTGGATTCTGGGTAAAAGTCTTTCCTCTGAAGAAAATCCTGCTTGTCTAACACAGACCTCTAGAAGGTTATTGGAGTCCCTAAGTCTTGCTCCAGTTTCAGAGACAGTTTAAAACACCAGCTTTCCAGCAGGTTCCCATCACCAGACCCCTGCAAAGGGGTGCTACTCCCATTCCACCCCTCCTTAATACAGACCTTCCCCTGTCCCCTTAGTCACAGTCTTTCTTTCAATGACTTAGGTCTCCATTCCAGACCTGAGAAGAAAGGCAGCTACTGGCATCTGTGCCCTCATGTGAGAGACAAAGGGGAGCCCGGCCAGCCACAGTGCGGGGACCTCTCCACTCCAGAAAGGCAGGAGCCAAGCCCAGTGCAGAGGAGCACTCAGGAGAAGGAGCACTCAGGACATGGCTTCAGGCAGGGCAGGAAGGACAGGAGTCCAGAGCCAGCCTGGGAGGAAGGCTGGGGCAGAGACAGGTGCATGGGTTGCCCACAGCCACATACACGGGTGAGAGCGACAGGTGGGCCAGCCCAGGCTGCTGATATAGAAATTAACGAAGCTTGACTGACACTTCAGAGCAACACCTATTAATTCTGTGGAAACGAAAATTTAGACAGAATTATTGCTCTGTCAGTTTTACGTCATCTGAGTATACAAAAAAAATGAGATTCAGCTGCCAAAATATGGGAGCCACCCATGTGTGTGTATCTGTGTGTGTATCTGTGTGTGTGCTTGTGAGTGTGTCTGTGTGTGTATCTGTGTGTGCTTGTGTATGTGTCCATGTGTGTGCTTGTGTGTGTATCTGTGTGTGTGCGTGTGTGTGTGTGCTTGTGTGTGTGTATCTGTGTGTGTGTGCGTGTGTGTGCTTGTGTGTATCTGTGTGTGCGTGTGTGTGCTTGTGTGTATCTGTGTGTATGTGTGTGCTGTGTGTGTGCTTGTGTGTGCATGTGTGTGTGTGCACATGTGTGTGCACGTGTGTGTGTGTGTGTGTGTGTAAGGAGCATAACAACATTAGTAAATGTGTGGATTTGAAATGCTGTAACTTTAGAGAAAAGGAAAGTTAATTTAGCTTAGTCAGAAACTGCACTAACCCAAGGTTGTTCAGATAACCAGCCCAGAGCACAGCAGAGGTCCTCAACCTAACAAGGGAAGGGGCCCCAGGAGAACCCAAAGCTGACAGTGCACAGCTGATTAGGCAGCCAGAGAAGATCCAGAAGCCGGACCCTGTCCACCCAGGACCTGGGCCTGAACTCATATAGCAGATAACCACCTGGCTGTGAATGGGGACCCGAGGCACAAGCCTGAGATTAACATCTGGGACCAACTTCACTCATCCTGCCTGGCTACCAGCTACTTAAGCTGGGAAATGTGGAATGACTTTGCTGTCACTCCCTCTCCAGGGACCTGGTGTGAGATCCCACTGCGAACCTCTCAGCTGAGAACACCCAGACATGCTGCCCCCATGACACCAGTTTGTTTGCCTGAAGTGCACGCTGACCCTGCTGGCCACTGCTGCTGCCCAGACCCACCTGCCTGAGCTGCCACAGCACCCCCGCCCCTATCCAAGAGAGAGCCACTTCAGCCAATCAATGGGCTTCTTGGAACTCCCTAGCATGGACCCCCTCTGTCACTTACAAGAGGCTAAGAGAATGCCATGTAGATGAGCAGCCTTGGGGAGATAGGCTAGGACAGGACAGCATTAGAATTATAGAATTCACCTGTGTGGGAATTAATAAAATTATATTGTATTATAATATTTGTGTCCAGGAGTCCTTTGGACTTAGCCGATGCTAGTCCATGCTTATGGCAGGGTGGGCCTAGTACTCAGCCCTTAAAAGGAAGAAAATTCTGGGCTGCTGAGTGGTGGGATGGATTAATAGGTAAAGACTGAGTTGGAACCCTGAAACCCACATGATGGAAAGAGAGAAGCACTTCCTGAAAGGGGTCCCCTGACTTCTGCACATGCTATTACATGCACCTACCCTGTAAACATACACATACACACGTAAAATAAATACATAAATGCAAAAAATTAAGGAAGAAAATTCTGCCTTGGACTACAAATGAATCACAGTCCACTAGAAATGCAAAGCCTGTCTGGGCACTCCTAGACATAGTACCTAAGCTGCCCGAGCCCCTGGGGCAGAAGAATGGGGCCCCGGGGGTCAGGAGGATGCTGGGGAGTTGGTGCTTGTATTAGTGAATTTTATCCTGGTTGTGACCAAAGGCCATCCATGACATAATTTTGACAGGCAAGCAAAGCCACTGGGAGTTCATGAGTGTAACTGCCGTGTCAGAACCTGAACTGCCAAGCAGGGGCTAGCTGGTGGAATGGTGCCATGATTGTTACTTGGATTTGAGGTCCACTCCACAGGAGGGGATCCATGCCTGAAACTACAAACCTAGTCAAAAGCCTGTACTGGGAGGGGGAGGTCATAGGTCCATAGGCCCTGGGAAGGGGAAATTACTACTGTCGCTTTGCTAAATGGATATGTTGTGTCCATTCAACTGCCTTTTAAATGCTTGTTTGTGAACATAGATCAATGGCGCTCCCAGCCTCACTCACAGAAGCTTCTTTCTATAAGAGGCAGATCTTTTCTTGAAGAGCACAGTCTACCCACAATGGTGGCCCACCCAGTTCATGAAGGGCACAGATGTAAGTGAGTGCAGGTGCTGGCTTGGGTGTTTGCCCCCAGCAGCAGGTGAGGATGGACGGGCCTCATGGTATCTCCAGCATGTGGGAGGGGCTTGGATGAGGGCTGAGACTGGGACTGGCATGACTTGGCGGAATAGCAACAGAAGAGGCTGGGGGGCAGCTGGGGGACATGGGGCAGGAGAAGGGAGGGAGGAATCTTTAGCTTAGGGCTTAGGTTCTGAACCTGGAGCAGAAGCTAGGAGAGGTCTCCAAGGAATGGTTTGGGGGTGAGGAAAGGTGTCCCACACAAAACGCTATATCTCATCTTCAGAGGCAGGGGCATTGTAGCCATAAAGCACTTCTTGGAAAGATCGTGTCCCTCAGAGCTGAGATCCAGGGCCTTCTGGGGTACTCCAAATGACAGTGGGGTTGGCAGGGAAGTGGGCATGCACTGTATTTTAAGTGGCTGTTCTTATCTCTACCGTACATGGGTTTAAATGAATCCCATAATGAGACACTTTTGAAAAGTCCACACTATGTGTTTACCACAGTTCTGGAAGAAACTGGTACCGAAGCAAATGGCCCTCAGCCAATGCTGAGCAGTCACTCGGGCCTGACAGCCACTTCTGTGGGACATTGATGAAAGTCCATTCATTTCTGCACAGACTGCGCCTGTCTGCTGCCTTCTGAGTATGGTGTAGAAGACCACAGACAGACAAAGAACGCCTCTGCGGTGGACACAGATGAGCCGGCATGCATGTGTCAGGCAAAGCTATGCTGCCCGGGACAGATGCGACGTCTAGAGGTCAGCAGGTGTCTACAAAGATGGAATGAGAGGGCCAAGTGCTGAGGAGGGCCTCATGGGGCCATGAGCAATGGTCACCTTAGCAAACAGCCAGATTCATAGCCAAAGAAAATAACAAATCATAAAACACATATGGTCCCCCAAGGACCCCAAGGGGCTGATAATATGCACTCTAACTCCAGAACTCCCTTGAATGCCTAGACTTGTTCCTCCACAGAGTGACCCTGCCCCTCTGTGGAAGGAACAGTGCATTGTCTTAATGTAGGGGGGTTGGACCCACACAGCCCCAGGAACACAGACTCACCAGTTGCTCATCTCAGCCTCACCCTGGCCCTAGGGGGTGTACAGTTGTACAGTGTACAGTTGTACAGTTCCTGTACAACCATCCAACCTACTCCCAGAATGACTCTCACACAATGGCTTTTCAAGAAAGTCAGGGGTGGGGTGGGCATGGGACCTGTTCAGGCTATGGGTGAGACCCAGCAACCATTCTTTGGGCTGCTAGCCAGTCTCCTAGCATGAACTTCTATCCAGCACCCACACAGCTCCAGGCCCAGGCTCTCCACTACTGGGCCACGGGTAGATGCTTCTAGTCACAGAGAAAGTCTCACACTCACGACCTGCAGCCCTCCCCACACTAAGCAGCTGCTCAGCCACTTTCTGTCCCTGTCCTGCCTTCTCCCACAAATAAACTTGCTCCAACGTGTCCTTGGGGACTGCTTTCCCTCATGGTCAGTGTTCAAGGGTCACACATGGGTAGCAGGGGTCAGTGCTCCATGCCCTATACACTGGCCCTATCACATGCATGGACCACAGGATGCCTGGAAGACATTCCAGTTGTTTTTGACTTTAGGCCATTTCAAGTCAGGCTTCCAGGAACACACTGAGCCCGTAGCTCTGAGAGCAATGGCTGGGTATTCGTTTCTGGGGCCAGCACTCTCAGGGGATCCACAAAACTGGTGTGGCTTTGTAGGGCTGCACCAGGCGAGCCACAATGGGCATCACCTGTAGAGCACAGTGCACAGTCCACTCCGAACCACTGCCCACCTCTACCCTGACCCTGGGATGTGGGAGAAGGCTCAGGAAAGGCCACTGAGGCAGGTTTGGGGTTAGGGCACAGGGAGGACAGCAGGTCCAGTGGCGTGCCTAGGTGATAGACCAACTTTCCCATGGCAAAATCTAACCAAGCCACTCTTGCAGCTCTGAAGTAAAAGGTAATCTGGATACCTTTCAATTTGGAAACACAGGGAATACTAACAGATGGTTATTATTCTATGGAGATTCATAGCACTCCATTTTTAACACTTGGGGCAGGCTGTCTAGCAGCCTACTTCAATAGACCTGTTTAAACAGGTTGATGAGTGACCCTGTAAAACAGGCAGTTCACATACAGGACATGGCCCCAGACACATCCTCAGCAAAGTGCTGAGGACTGAGAACACCGCCGTGTGCTCCGCAGGTACACCACTGCACTGCTCGAAACCTTCACTGGGCCCCCGTCGCCTTCCCAACCAAGTCCAGGTTCTGGACCAAGAACTTCTTCTGTAGATTGAGCTGACTCTCCTAGTAGCCGTTTGACCCCCAGGGGTGCCCAGCCCCCCACGGCCCCTCTACATCCTCCTCAGTTCTGCTGATCCACATTACAACCTTCAGGCCCCAGCTTCAATGCTACCTTCCAGAAGGCTCATCCCCACGCAGGTGGACACGTCCACTACTGAAGGACAGCCGGGCTCACAGAGCTCTGTCTTCCCATGACATTGGTCTCCCTGTTAACCTGGAGCTGTCTTCCAGCTGGCCTTGACCTGCTCCCCGCTGACCATGGCCCGTCGACCTTGCTTTCTCTGGCATGGCCCTCCTGCCCCCCTCAGCCCACAGGCCAATCTGTCCTCCTGATTCCTCCAGCCGCAGACGTCCCGGGAGTGTCTCAGCTCATCTCACTTGGGCCCCAGGAGAGGGGTCTAGGAACTTTGTATAGTTAGCTGATGATTTTCCCATGGCCCTTGCTGGGACACACAGCCAAAAAGACAGAGCACCTACTCTCCATATCGGTGGGAGGTCAGTGACAAAGATGTGATGTCAGACCCAGGAGATGCCCCGGGCTCTCCCCCAGCTGGCCCCAACCCTGCCTGCCCCCAGGGCTCCCTTTAGTCATCTCCAGAAAAACCCAGAGCCATTTCCTATGTCCACCAAGAGAAAGACTGACTGAACTCTGCAAACCCAAAGCCCAGTGACTAGCCAGGTTCTGACGCCAGGGCAGGAACCCTGGAGAGCCACTCTCCGGCCCTTAACTTGGGAAACCAACAATTCAGGAGGCCTGTTGCCCTAGAGTCTCAAAGCTCTGTCCAGACAGGCAGGCTACCACTGTCGGCTGAGGAAACCCCCTGTAGGATGCTGTCAAAGTTACCAGTACACAGGGCACAGCAGAGGTCCCAACACTCTCCTGCCTACCCTAGCTTCCTGGCTTCCCAGACCCATGCTCAGGTTAGAAGCCATTGCTGCCACTTCTGGAACTCTGGGACCAGGTCTTACCACAGGCTACCCCTTAGCCCAGTATAAAACTCAACGCTCGGGCTGGAGAGATGGCCTAGCAGTTAAGAGCGCCGACCACTCTTGCAGAGGACCGGGGTTCGATTTCCAGTGCCCACATGGCAGCTGAGAACCATCTGGAACTCCAATTCCAGGAGAACTCCAGTTCTAGGGGAACCTGACACCCTCTTCTGACCTCTGAGGCATTGCACGACACGGGTGCACATACATAAATAAATAAAATTAATTAAAAAAAAACTCAACACTCAAAGCTCTGAGTGTTCAGTCTCCAGTTGCAGATGGACTCATTGCCCTGGGCACAGAAGGGCGCAGATGCAAAGTGGACGTGTTTCCCCAGGCACAGTGGCCCCAATACACAGTCTGGCCTTGATTCTGGCTGTAGAATTTAGTTCCTTTGGATTTGAAGATCAGCTACCTCAGAGGACAGGCAAAAACTCAGATCCGGAGACCATAGAATGCTACCTGTCCCCAAGAGAAGTGGCAAGTACCAGGAGCAGGCCAGGCTCCACTGCACTCATAACCACTGCGCATCACAAAGGCTGCTGAGTAGATGGGAGACAAGTGGCCCCTGTTCTCTCCTCCCACCTGCAAGTCCTCTCAAGTCCTGTCAAATCATTCACCTAGCTAGTAAGGCCTGGATGCTGTGTCCTCTTCCTGTAGCCTCCATATCAGCCTTTGTCATTCTGTAGAAATAATAATAATAATAATAATAATAATAATAATAATGCCTTTGCTCTTCCAAATCCTTTCCCAGTGCCCATTGCAGACAGGACCTTTTTGTGTTGCTTCCCTGACCAGTGACCACATCCCAAGGCAGGGTTCTCCACCCTCATTCACACAGCACCCAGTAGGCCCTCCACTCAGTTCCTGTGCAGGGCTAGATGATGGTCAGACAGCTCCTGACCCCCACAGTACTCCATTCTTCTAGCTACAGGCAAGGGGTAGCCTGGGCCCACAGAGCAGAGGTAAGCGAGCCCATGAAGAGCATAGGGACCAGCGGCTGGCCTAGTAGCACTCTGGAAAGGCCTGCCTGTGTCCCGATGCTCTTTCTGCTGATCAGACATGCTCACCTCCCACCATCAAGCCCCTCATCCACCCCTCTACTCAGCCCTCTGTACCCAGGCTCCCCTCTGCAATCCCCTCACACAGTCCCCTGAACTCAAGCGTTTTCATGAGCACAGCACAGAATCCCTGCTCAAAGAAGCTCCCCCATAGAACTGGAGACAAGAGCTCCAGGGCCTGAGCCAGGACACCAGCAGCACATCCTCCCACCCATCCTTCCTCTCGTGAAACCCCTGTTCATCTCTGAAGACCCTAAATACATGTCACGTCCAGGAAGCCCTTGGGGGAGGTCCCCAAGGTCCACCTCCAAATTCTGGGATTTAGGTTTTAAGACTGGTTCCATTCTGGTCCCTTCCAACACTGAGGACTTCCTCAAGATAGACCTCCTTCTCCCCAGGCAGACTCGGGCCAGCCAGGCACACAGAAGGCATCAAACCACATCTCATCAGACCCAGCCTTCCAGCCCTGGATCTTTAACTCTTCCCTGGACTTAAAGATGTCTGGGGTCCTTGCGGCTCTGGGAGATGGCAGCCCTCCAGGAGGTAAAAGTGAAGACCCCACAAAAACTCCTGGAGGGTTCGGATCCCATTCTCCCTGCACCTGATCACACACACACACACACACACACACACATGTGTACACACACTACACACACACACACACACACACACACACACACACCCTGTATGCTGCTGTCTGCTTCTACTCACATATGCCCTGGATAATCACAGGCTGCTCTGCGGGCGTCTCACTGCCTTTGGAAGGTTCAACAGTGACTGCCATGCAGCCTCCCCAAGCTTGGGACGACGGCATAATCAAGGCTAATGACACAGCACTTACTGTGCGATCGCCCCGCTGCTACGCTGTAATCAGCATGTAATTAAGTGGTCACCAGTCACCACGTAAACATGGCTTACACTGGATGCATCTGTAGCTTAAATAGCCCCACAAAGTTGCTTTAATTTCACAGTATTGAATGGAAAACAGTCGGTTGGCATGTGCAGAGAACACAGGGGTGGGAAATGTGAGGCCCTCAGGAAGGAGGAGGGCGCCATCTCAGTCTCAGAGTCAGGGGTGTGGGGCCGAACAGAGTAGGAGGACCCAAGAGCAGATAGGGGGTCTTCCTGCAAGGAGGGGACCTCACTCAGAAACACCTCATAGACTGTTGAGCTTGGTCAAGGTCTCAGGGACTGTGTCTTGATAACTGGGGAGTCTCCTTGGGTCCTCAGTTTTAAAACAGAAAACATTACAGAGCACACAACAAAGGTCACAAGGATGCCTCGTCTTTCCCAGAGCAAAAGAAGCATAGAAGTTAGGCAGCGAGGACTTCCAGGCCACTCTGAAGATACCTAGACTTCAGAGTAACCAGGGACACCTGGTCTTCAGAGTAACCAGGGTCATTTTTACTTGTGTCCTGGGTTCCTGCTAGGAGGGCAGATGGTTCATGTGATAATTAGGTGATTGACTTGCCCAGGATAGGGAATTCCCAGGTATCTAGAGAACATGGTTCCCTGGGAGAGGGTGTTTTAAGCTGATGAACTAATAGATCCATAGATGATAGATAGACAGATGCCTCATAGATAAGTATTAATAGAGCTGCAAAGGATATGTGTGTGATACACTATTAAGAAATAGAAGGAACTGGAGAGAAGATTCTCCATATATATGTACACACAAACTATATATATACATACAAACTATATATGTGTTGTGTGTACATACAAACTATATATATATAGTTTGTGTGTACTCTATGTATATACAGAGAGCACACGCACAATCTATATATAGTATCTCTCTCTTTATATAGATACTATATATATATATATAGAGAGAGAGAGAGAGAGAGAGAGAGAGAGAGAGAGAGCAACCCCAAGATTTGGGTTTACATACACTTTGGGTCTCAGCTTCTCCACTGATCCACTGACTTAGCTTTTGCTGACAGCCCTGGGACCAGCTGCTGCACTCTGCTCTGGCTGGTCTCAGGTCTCTGGAGTTCTCTGACACACCAATTAGAGGAACAGTGTGGCCATTCAATGGGATTGGGTGCCCATCATCCCCCAAGGTCCCGGCCTGGGGAAGGCTCTCTGCCCCAAAGCACATGGTAGATTCTTGGGAGACAGGAGGGGATGAATTGGAGTAGAAGTTAACCCTGGAAGACTGACGGGAAAGCTCCAGAGGTCAGGAGAGGTAAGAGTCAGGGACCCACCAATGGCCAGTGACAGACCAACGGCCAGGAAGCACATGCCTGTTCCCCCTCACTCCTCCTCATAGGCCTCCTGAGAGGGACGGAGCCCTTTCCTCCTTCCATCTCCAATCTGTGTCAGCAGCTGGAGCAAGCAGATCTAGCAGGTCAAGCTTGATCTTTCAATCCAGGAGGACCTCAAAGGCTGTGGTGGAAAACTACTTGGCTCAGTGGTCAGGAGACAAACGTCCTCAGGTGGCCATGATGGTAGTGCAGAGCCCACTCATCCCCACCTCTGCCTCCAAGAGCTTTTACCGTCCTGTCTGCCCCGCCTCCTGGGGTCCACTTCCCCTCTGGGTGCTCCTTTTGTGTCCCTTCAATGACTCCTTCCCCCTTCCACAATGTTGATAAGGTCCCATTTCTAGCCACATTTACTTACAGGGTAACCTTATGGTCCTGGACGCAAGGCTACCCCACCTTCCCAGGTGACTTCCTAAGTTTTCTCTCTGTTCTCCTCTCATCTGCTCTGAAGACTTACTGCAAAGGGCCCCCATCCTCAGCCCATTCCCAACTGCTACACCAGAACACCACAGACAGGTGATTTAGAAAGTGTGGTCATGTGCCATTCTGGAGGCTGGAAGTACAAGACCAAGGCTTGGTGTCTGGTGAGGCCTGCTTTCTGCTTCCAAGATGGCACCTTGAATGCTGGACCCTTCCAAGAGAGGAAGACTGAGTCCTCACATGGCAGAAGGCAGATGGGCAGAAAGGACTGAGCACCATGTGGGGCCTCTCTACTTCTTTTTTTAATGTTATTTATTTTTGTATGTGTATGAATGTACTGTCTGCATGCAGGTTTGTGCACCCATGTTGTGCAATGCTGCGGAGGTCAGAAGAGGGTCTCAGATTCCCCTGGAACTGGAGTTCTCCTGGAATTGGAGTTACAGACGGTTCTCAGCCACCATGTGGGTACTGGGGATGGAACCCAGGTCCTCTGCAAGAGCAGTCGGTGCTCTTAACTGCTAGGCTATTTCTCCAGCCCCATGTGGGGCCTCTCTTACCAGGGACTTAGTCCCATTCATAAGGGGAGGAGCCTTCATGAACTGCCATCTCTTAAAGGCCCACCTTTAAGTTCCAACACCTGAAGTTTTCAGGGAACCCAGTCACATCCCACCTGCCTGTCAAAGAAAATACAATGGATGCAGCACTGCACCTGATCCCCAGTGAGATGCAGACAACTCTCCTCTCGGCTGTGAAGACACTGGCTGCTGGGTGCTCATATCTGAGTCCCCTCTAGAATGCCTGCCCCCAAGACTATGCCTAGAACAGGCCACAGGGAAGCCCTCTAGGAGCACCCACCACTTTCCTGGATGATGCTGGGAGCCCTGTCTCCTCACAGGGCAGACCTACTGTGCACTGACAGAGGTCCCTGCTGTGGTGACCTACCCATCACACCCACTACTACCCATACTCAGAGACTCTAAGATGGAGACAGGCGTGTGCTGTTTGCCTCCAAGAGACAGGAGGGTCCAAGGAAGAGTTTAGATCTGCATCAACATGGCTGGCTGCCTGAGACCCATTATGGTGGAGACTTCTCTAGTTTTCACAGGGTGAAGGGTCTAGTGACTTAGCCCAGGAGCATGATGTCTGTCCCCTGTTGGACGGCAGTAACAGGAGATATTGTGTCAGAACTGAGCTCCTATCTTCATTATCTCCTCCATAAGCGACAGTCGTTACAAGATCCCAAGACAACCAAGTGGAGCCCCTTAACCATCACAGGCGAGGCATGGAACATCAAGGGTGCCCTGACTGCAAAGTGATTTACAAGAACACAGTGCGTGCAGAGTCAAGACCAGTGAGCATCCAACCAGACCGGCGGCCACCCAACTGGATGGTGCTTGCATTCAACAACCAAAAGAAGTTGGCCATGCTGTTGAGCTGCATACTAAATATTTATGTTTATACCCATAGATTCGTGTGGCTCTCAGCTTTGGCCAGAAAAGTTTCTTTTTGCAATGGGCAATGGTTAAGGCAGACTCATAACTGGTCAGAGTGCTGAGAATAAATAACTCTGACTACTCATCTGGGGAAGGAGTCACCTATATCAACTTCCCACTCTCTGAAGCTCAGGGAACTCTAAGGAAGAGAAAATGGGAGGAGCCAACTGATGAGGAGGAGAGGGGGTGTTCTAGTCTGTCTTCCATTGCTGTGACAAAACACTCTGACCGACACCAACTTGGGGAGGAAAGGGTTTATTCAGCTTACATCTCCTGGGTCACAGTTCATCACTTAGGGAGCCCAAGGCAGGCACTCAGGGCAGGAACCTGGAGGCAGGAGCTGAAGCACAGGCCATGGAGGAATGCTGTTCACTGGCTTGCTCCCCTGGCTCATGCCCAGCCCACCTTCTTATACAGTACACAACAACCTGCCCAGGGTGGCACTACTCATTGTGGGCTGGGCCCTCCTACACTGCTTGACAATCAAGACAATACCCCACAGATGTGGCCACAGGCCAATCCAATGGAGCCAATTCCCCAATTGAGGCTCCCTCAACCCAGGTGTGTCAAGTTGACACTAAAGCTCTCCAGCACAGGGGGGAAATGCTGACTTCTGGTCATACCCCACCGCTGCTGCTCAAGGTCAAGCAGGTGAACGTTCTGGCATGGGCGGGGGAGGAGCCCTGAAACCCAACCCCTATTAGGAAAGCTGTTAGCTGTTGATGGTTTCTGAGGGAGGAAGAATCCATCTCCTTCAGAGACAAAGCCCTGGTAGGTTGGCTGTACCCAGTGGATGGCCACACACTCGTTTGTGTGTATGGAAAGCATTAATTGGGCTCAGGATTAAAAGAAATTTAAAAAGGACGTATATCTTAGAGGGAGAGGGAATGGGTGGCACTAGGAGGAACTGGAGTGAGGTGGTAGTGGAGGGGTGTGATCAGAATATGCCGTATAAATGCATGGAACAGGAGGGGAAGTAGTCCAGCAAAGAGTCCCCAGCCCACACCACGGCCAGTGCACAGCCAGTGATGCTTTCCAGCCCTTGCTCAGGTCCACTAGCTATTTCCTCAACTGTCTGTACTCCAGGAAGAGGGGACACTGTAGACAGAGACTAGGCTGGCAGAGCCCCTCAGTCGTCCAGGAAGAGGGGACACTGTAGACAGAGACTAGGCTGTCAGAGCCCCTCAGTCGTCCAGGAAGAGGGGACACTGTAGACAGAAACTAGGCTGGCAGAGCCCCTCAGTCGTCCAGGAAGAGGGGACACTGTAGACAGAGACTAGGCTGGCAGAGCCCCTCAGTCATCACCACCATCCCCAAACTCATTGGAGAAGGGGTCATGGAGAATATCTGATGGACAGTCCTTCCCGTCAGAGTCCCCTTGGGCTCAGACTTCCTAGTGACTACTCTCTCCATCTCACTGAGTTGCCAGGTCCAACCCAGACTAGTTTCCCAGCCTGTGGGAGTCTGGCAGCTCCCCTCCTACTACCCCTGCAGCGCTGTCAAGAGAAGTGTTTACCCAGCTCCTAAAGGAGGAAGAGGGTGACCTCACAGTATCCTCTCCGAGGGATCCTTCACATGTATAACACAGAGCAGCCCCAGGCTCAGTAGCCGTGTGGACTGGGAGTTTCAGTGTCAACAGTCTCACGTGCCAGCAGAACTGGACAGGATGGGCCCCTGGGCTGGGGACTCTGATTTTCCATCACCAGCAATCAGTGTGCACAGGGGACACGCAGCAATGCATGTGTACAGTCAGGTCTGAAACTTGATGACTCTTCCCACCTGTCATGCCACGGTCCCCAGGAGCCTGAATAACACAGCTTATATCAGTGGTCCATGCTGACAATAACAGGACCTGATACCATGATACACAGAACACCTGGCCTGGTGGAGCTCGTGCTAAGACATGGTACTCCAGATACTAGAAATCCCCAAAGTCCTCAGGGCCAATAGCCCCAGTTTTGTTTTAGGGCTCTAGTAACTTGGGGGATGCTAGGACAGCTCCTTAAAAGTAGGAGAGAGACTATCACATCTCATAGCACAATGCCTGGTTGGCCTCTTTGGGCTCCTGCTCGACCCACCATCACTGCAGGGACCATCACGCTGGAAATGTGCGCTGGCCTTCCTGTAACTTCAGTGGTGTGCACCTGTGGGGCCTGGCATGGGGGGTGCTCCCACCGAGAGCCCAGAAGGCTGTTTGTCCCACTGGCCTGCCTCCTCTAAGCTTCCCCCAAAAGTGCCTCCAGGCATGCACACACACCCTACAGGCATGTACAAACGCACGCACATCCTGGTCTTCCCATGACAATGAGTGAACATCTCAGCACATAAATCAGATTGTGTTCCACTCCCAGTGGTCCCTGTCATATCCAGGGAAGCTTCCCTGTCCTCACCATCACTTGGGAACCCCCGGGCTCTGGCTCCCGCCATCCAGCAGTCCCAACCCCAGTCCCAAGGACTTCCTCTGGTTGTGGAGACAGTGTCGTAAGCCTATCTGACCTTGCTCAAACCACTCCCTGTTTGGGAAGCTTGCTCCTGTGAAGAAGCTGAGGATGGCCAGGACTGCTGTAGCCTGGAGAGGGAACCTGCGTGAGGAGGGGATTCCTGGGGAAAGGGTGCCTGGGGAGGGGGTACCTGAGGAGGGGCCCATCTAGAAAGAAGCCTGCCTGGGGAGGGGCCTTTCTGGGGAGGGGCCCTTTCTGGGGAGGGGCCTGCCTGGGGAGGGGTTTGTTGGCCGAGTGTCCCCTGAACCTCACCTGAGCTGCAGACTCAGAGTAACCAGGACCTATTTTCCTTCTGGACTCACTGTTTGGTGCCAAGCGATTCCTGCTGGGAATCGGGGAGAGAGAGGGACACTGGGAGGTGGGGGGGGGGGCAATGCCAGCCACCCGGTGCATGGAAGTGGAAGTCACTCGGCTGCCCACTGCCCAGCGCCTGCCCAGCACTGGCCTCTGTCTTAATTAGTACTGACTCGAAGGTTAGGAGGCTGGGTCTGCATGAAGCTGAAGAGTTGCCAGCCGCCGCTACAAAAGAACCTGTACAAGCTTCCATCCTCTAGTGGTCAGGAGATGTTATAAGCCACAGTAAGACCCTGTCATATTCAACAGAAAAAAATGTAATTCATGGATTAACATACCATCCAAACATCTGTGTCTATACCAAAGTAACCTATCATAACAATTAGTACTGTTTAAATACCTATATATCTAATTGCTTGTGCTTCATTAGTAGGATCGAAAGGTCATGCCTGGACAAACTGTCAGTCCATGAAAGGAAACAGCCGGAATTGACCAGAGACCAAGACAACAGCTCCAGAGAAAGTAGACTGTTTTGCTTCTCATCCACCTGTGCCCCTTTTCTAAGTCTAGGGAACAATCTGCAGAAGAGGGGGCGTGGTAGAATGTAAGGGCTGTGATTGGGGTGAACAGTGAAACTACAACAATATAGACTGGACACTCATTTGATCAACTTGATTGAACATATGAACCCCCCCTGCTGGATGGTGGGACCCATGAGCTGTATGGGTTTGGGCACAACTGCTTGCAAATTGGTTTTACATGAAGGATGCTTATACTCATAAATTATCACTTATTGTTAAAAAAATGAAAAAAAAAACAGAGAAAGATGTAGGAAAATTACGGCAGAATGCATGATCTGGGATGGGCTGGGGTGGGGTGGGGGGAAGGGAAAGGGATATATGCCTGAACTGAATTGGAAAATGATGTATGAAATACAGAAAGCATCAATAAAAAATGAAAATTAAAAAAAAGAAACTCTGTGTAGTGCATTCAAATGAATTACAGGGTTCCAGGGCTTCCAACCTGACACCCTGCGTGGCTTACAGAAGTTTGCAAATAGACACAAGACATTAGAGCTTTTATTGCTAAAATAACAAGGAAAAGCCAGGGGTGACTGTCTTCCTGCTCCCCAGCCAGGAGCCCCTCAAGCCTCACCAAATCTTTGGGTTAGTTCACAGTGGCAAGTAGAAAGTAGAAACAGGGTCCGCAGATGGGCCAGCCAGATGCCTGCCAGGGCCCCCTCCCAGGTGCCTGCCAGGCACCCACAAAGGAGCAGCCAAGGCCCCTGGGCGCACTCTGCCTGTGTGCCACTGCATAGCTGTGTCCTGAGCCTCCTGCACCCTATAATCAGGTCCTCGGACTCAGATGCTGTCACAGGAAGAGTTGCAGCAAGGAGCAGCTCCGTGGTTTCATAGGCCACCGTTCATCTTAACTAAGGAGCAGGAGAGGCTGGCTCACCCTGCCCTCAGTCCTGTCACATAGAGCAGGCGACTAGGCAGGGTCCGACTTCATGGAAAGGGCTCTAGTGGTCTGAGGGAGGAAGTTGACCCTTTGTGGGGCTGGAAGGAGATACCCTGCCCACAGCTGCAGCCAGCAGCCAAGCATCCATGGCACACTGCCAAGTGCCCATAACCTACCCTTTCCTGACCCTGATGGTAAGGACAGGAAGCCTCAACATAACAAGTGACCTAGTGTCACAGGAGAGGAGAGAGGGGACCCAGCTGCACCTCAAGCTTCAAGTGAGGTATGTGAGAAAGACTTGGATACCACGGGGAGGGGGTGACTTTAGGAAGACCTCGGCTCCCCTACCCCTGCTTCCTGCCTGACTTCCAGGAAGAGCTTCCTTGCCTGACTGTCAGGAAGACACCAGCTCCCGCCACTTCTGGCCTGACTTCCAGGTGATCTGACCTGGCCACCTCCCAGCAGCCCCAACCCCTCACCTTCACTAAGACCTCTGAACAAGTCCACCCCACTTGCACCTGGACAGCCCTGAGCTCCCTGGACAGCCCTGAGCGGATTCCTCCATGGCCACACACGTGATCCTTTTCTGGCTCTGTCCCGTCTCCCAAGCTCCAGGTCGGGGGGCCCTCTGCCCTTTCCTGGTCTCAGCTCCCCACCTGCCAACCACAGACCAGCATTCTCCTGCCTATCCTCCCCTTTGGCCTCGCTCCAAGGCCCTGCTTGCTCTCCACCAGCTACAGACAGGACCTCAGGGTGTGGCTCTGACCACCTTGGTGGAGGCTGGGAGCACATGCAGCTCTGTTCCCAAGGCCTGGGTCAAGCTCAGCTGAGAGCCTAGGGTGAGGTCACCATCACATTCGAGTTCCCACCCTTGGCCGGGGACGTGGAGGAGCCGGTGCCTTTTCCTGAACTACGGGCCTCGAAATCTCTCCTGGGGTTTTGAGAGCAGAGACCTTGAAGATGAACAGTTTGTCATGTCTCCAGTGAGGTGGTCACTCTAGCTGACCATCAGGGTGGGCTGAAGTCCACATCCATGTGATCCTGGGGATCCACAGGCCACAGTGCTTGGAAAACAACCAGGCTGCTGGAGCCAGATGCCTCAGCCTCCTGCCCCTGGGAGCCTCGCAGTCTCCTGGGGAAGGCTCCCCTCACAGGCATCAGCCACGGGCACAGCTGAAAACACACATGCACGTAATTCTTACAAGGGTACCACTCTCTTCTTAGTCTCAGAGAGACCTGAGACCTGCCCAAGGTCACAGCTACTCTGGTCAGCACCCACAGTCTGGATCAGGTCAGCACTCTGAAAGTGAGCTCCCAGAGGGTTGGGCTGCTTCTCTGCCTCTGTCAGGTATGCCCTCTACAGAGGGATTGTATCTTGGGAGCCTCTGGTCCCTCCTGTCTCTACTGATGTGGCTTCATGCTGAAAATGGCTGCATCAAGTCCCATGTCTGTAGCCACGAGTCCCAGCCCAACTCTAGAGAGCCTTTTAGAAAGATGACCTATTTTTAGTTGAATCTTCTGCCAGTTGCTAAATATCTGTTTAAATACATGAATTAACACATCTGTCAACAGTACTTAGAGTGGGGATAAAACACACCCTCACTGCGGAAGGTAATTTAAACCAAAACTCGCAGCATAATGAGCAGCTTGGAGCCTGAGGCCGGGGAGCGGCCCCCTGCGACCTGCTCTTGTTCTGAGATCCTGGGGGGCAGTGCCCATGGCAACCTTAGGGAGCTGCTGATGGGGTGCGTGGGCCCCCACAACCACCTCCCCAGACCGGACAAAAGGAGCCTGAGAAAGATCAGAGAGGGGCCGTGGGGGACAGACCCCTGGAGTGACTGACTGGGGAACAGAGGGCTGCACCCCCTGCAGTGGCACCATCTCTGTGTAAACGAATCCCATGGGCTATGGCTGAATGAAGACAGCTCATGTGTTAAGTTGGCTGTCAGGAGCATTAATCACACCCCACTGTGAGCCTCAGACATGGAGGGAGCACTAGAGACATCCTCAAGCCTGCTTCTCTGAAGGAAGCCTGCAGAGGGACACATGGAGCTATGCCCTGACCATCCTCCCTGTGTGTCTGCCCAGCATCCTGAAGTGCCACCTGGCAGTGGTGTCCTAGCTGTGATGGTGCCATGATAGCCTTCTCTGTAGGGACCGGCCTGCATCCTGGCTGCTCGCAGGCTGGACCTTTCCAGAACATTCCATTCTTTCCCCTTGTGAGTGCCACTGAGCTTGGACATGCTACTATAAGCCCTTCACATCATGATGCCTCAATTTCCCCTCAGGTCCAGTGAGTGTGATAAAGTGGCCCTACACAGAACCATGGAAGAGAACTCACACCATGAGTGTGATAAAGTGGCCCTACACAGAACCATAGCATGGACCAGGCTCGGACAGTGCTCTTTCAGGAAGGATGTGAGAAAGCCAGCCTAGCCAGCCTAGCCGGCCCAGCCAGCCCAGACAGCCTAGCCAGCCTAGCCAGCCTAGCCAGCCTAGCCTAGCCAGCCTAGCCAGCCCAGCCGCCGAGCCATCCGGGCCTACCAGCTAGCCAGGCCTAGCCTAGCCATCCTAGCCAGCCGTAGCCACCCAGGCCGGATGGCCCCCCCGCGGCCCCCGCCCGCCCCCCCCCCGCGCCCGCCCCAGCCCAGCTAGCCCAAGCTAGCCTAGCCAGCCTAGCCAGCCCAGCCAACCCAGCCAGCCCAGCCAGCCTAGCCTACCACCTAGCCGGCTAGCCAAGCCTAGCCAGCCAGCTAGTCAGCCAGCCAGCCAGCCCAGCCAGCCCAGCCAGCCCAGCTAGCCTAGCCAGCCTAGCCAGCCCAGCCAGCCTAGCCGGCCTAGCCTAGCCAGCCTAGCCGGCCTAGCCGGCCTAGCCTAGCCAGCCTAGCCAGCCCAGCCAGCCCCCTTTGGCCTCATTTTTCCCCAGTGGATACTGCATCGGGGGTGGGGTGGAAGATGATGCCCCTGGAAAGTGGAAAGTATGTGAAGAGCATGTGAGTCCTGGTGAGAAGAAGAAAAGGGTGGAGACATACAAGGAAGGTGCCTCGCTGACCACGGCTTACATACAAGGAAGGTGCCTCACTGTCCATGGCTTACATACAAGGAAGGTGCCTCGCTGACCACGGCTTACATACAGGAAGGTGCCTCGCTGTCCACGGCTGACATACAAGGAAGGTGCCTCGCTGACCACGGCTTACATACAAGGAAGGTGCCTCGCTGACCACGGCTTACATACAAGGAAGGTGCCTCGCTGACCACGGCTTACATACAAGGAAGGTGCCTCGCTGACCACGGCTTACATACAAGGAAGGTGCCTCGCTGACCACGGCTTACATACAAGGAAGGTGCCTCGCTGTCCACGGCTTACATACAAGGAAGGTGCCTCGCTGTCCACGGCTTACATACAAGGAAGGTGCCTCGCTGTCCACGGCCTACATACAAGGAAGGTGCCTCGCTGTCCACGGCTTACATACAAGGAAGGTGCCTCGCTGACCACGGCTTACATACAAGGAAGGTGCCTCGCTGTCCACGGCTTACATACAAGGAAGGTGCCTCGCTGTCCACGGCTTACATACAAGGAAGGTGCCTCGCTGTCCACGGCCTACATACAAGGAAGGTGCCTCGCTGTCCACGGCTTACATACAAGGAAGGTGCCTCGCTGACCACGGCTTACATACAAGGAAGGTGCCTCACTGTCCATGGCTTACATACAAGGAAGGTGCCTCGCTGTCCACGGCTTACATACAAGGAAGGTGCCTCGCTGACCACGGCTTACATACAAGGAAGGTGCCTCGCTGTCCATGGCTTACATACAGGAAGGTGCCTCGCTGTCCACGGCTTACATACAAGGAAGGTGCCTCACTGTCCACGGCTTACATACAGGAAGGTGCCTTACTGTGCGCAGGTTACCTGGCCTGGAACTGGACAGTCGCCCACTCCACCCCTGCCTGTTGGCCCCATCAAGGGCCCCGGGCATCTCCAGGTGTAAAGACAAGGCATTTACTTCCCCAGGGGCCTTTCCTAGGGTTGGAGCCCAGGGCACTACTTCCAGGCTTCCTAGGCACTTTCCTGGTTGGGTGCCCAGCTCCTCTGAGCCTCTAGACAAAGGGCAATGGCCAGGCTGTGGCTCCTCTGTTCAGTCAAACTCAACCATTTCTTCCAGTCCTAACCCCATGCATTCTGGAGTACTGGCCTGGAGGGGAACCAGAAGCCAATGGGAAGAGCTTGCTGTAGTGGACTATCCGAGGGAGATGGGGGGGGGTGAGCTCCAGGACACATGCCTAAGCCCTGGGCAGGGGCCACACCTGTACACCTGTCCTCTCATCTCCAAGGAGAACAGAGAAGGTGCAAGGGTACTAGCCAGTGGCCACCCCCACCTGGGGGCAGGTGAGTTATCAACCTGCCTTCACACAGCTGCTGATGGATGACCCCCAGCAAGCTGGCACCTCCTAAGAAACTTCATCATGCACTGTCCAAGTGGCCGCTCTCAGGATGGTTGATAGCAGCTGAGAGGCCCCTGCAGCGAGCCTCGCTCTGGGAAGCTAGGGAGGACAGCCCAGGCAGTTGGTGTTTTGAGGCCACTTTGCCCGTGAGTGGGAGGGTGTGCCTGCTATGAATGAGTTTCCCGTGGTACAAGTAGCTGAGTCATGAGATTGATTCAGGCGGCGAGCAGCCATGAGAGGAAGTGTGGGCTTATTCTCTGGTTAACCCGGAAACACAGGTGTCACACTCGCCATTGGCCGTGTGCATTGAAGTCAAAGACAGCTGGTGAATTAAGGGAGTGGAACTAATTCAGTGTTCCCCGGCTCGTCCTTAAGCTGTAGAAATAATAATGGTTTGGTTACTGTCTGTAGCTAATGGGATGGGTGACAAGCAAAGCCAGCAGCAGTCAGGGCAAGTTACAGCCTTTTACGATGACCTGGTGTTAGGTCTGGAGATAAGGAACAATTTCCAAAATTATGAAGTCGTTTGATTACCTTGCTAAAATCAATGGCATTGATGGGAATAATCTTTACCATGGATGCTTTGGAGAAGCCAAAAGATAATACATTTCCAGAGAAAATCCTCCTGTAGACTTCCCATGTGGGGAACAGGGGGGATGTGCCACACAGTAGGGCTGTTTTCAAGCAAATGCCAAGTCGTACAGCCCTGTGTGGCAAATCTCTCAGAGTTTGCATTATAGATCAAGAACAGATGAGGTGAGTTCCACCCCAGCACAGGGTGCTCAGTAGATGCCAGCAAATTACCTTTACCCCTAAGACTTGTGTTTGTGGACTCTCAAGCCAGGAGCTGGAGAAAGATCATGGTTGTGTAAGAGACACTATCTCTTCTGATGGCATCCCTAGACCTATGCTAACTTTTGTGGCCTGCACTCATTCTACTAATATCTTTCATACTAGAAACTTACTGTACTGTGATGGCGAAAGACTTTGTGCAAGCAACTGCATTCAAAAGGCCACCATAGCAAAATCTCCAATTTACAGTATCTGAAACACAAGACTTTATTTCCTCAGATTCTGTGGGCTAGAAGCCTGAGATCAGAGTGTGTGTGTGTGTGTGTGTGTGTGTGTGTGTGTGTGTGTGTGTTGGGGGGGGTGTCCTTCTTCCTTGGCTTATAGGCAACTATCTTCCCACAGTCTTCCCTCTACATAAGTCTGAGGAAAGTTCCTCAGTGTTTTCTTTGTGTTGGAATAAGGTCAGCCTAATGAGTTCACTTCAACTCAATTACTTCTTTAAAGGTCCCATCTCCAAATACAGTAACATTCAAGGTTAGAACATCAATGTACAATTTGGAGGAGTCACAATTAATTGGTCTCCATACAATGGACCATATCATTGGTCAAAGAGACTCACATCCAAGACTCATATGTCAGGGTGATTAATATGCTATGTTTTCAGGATGGTTATTTGTTGTCATGGTGACTGTGCATAATCTGGCTTCTTGCAGTGACCCTTGAAAAATGAGACACCGTCTTCCTCGATTCTGCAATGGTCACCCCCATTGCCATCCACAGTGTGACTAACCTTAAACGGGATTCTCTGAGCCAGTCCAGTGAGACACCCTTCTTTCCTTTGTTTCTACCCACTGCGATAATTTGGGGACAGTCCCACAGAAAGCTGTCAAGCATATAGCAAAACAACTTGTTGTGACAGAAGCAGAGTAGAAACAACAAATGACAAGTGGCCCCTGAAACTTCAACTGTCATTTTCAGTTACAAATTTACAAACAAGTCCATGCATTTTTACTGTATTTAGCAAAAGAAGACACAGTTGAAAATATCTGTGGTACACAGCACACTGTAACTTATGACTAAGCAAGTTTTAAAGATTCAGATTGAACTTTTAGATTTAAAAATATAATAATCAAAACATTAAGACTTCTGCATGTATGTACAATTATTGTGTCAATAAAAGCAAAAATACATTTATGTTGAAAACATATAAAATCTTATTAAAGGAATGATTGGGCTGAAGAGACAGTTCATCAGGTAAGAGTACATACTTCTCTTCTAGAAGACCCCAGTTCAGTTTCCACTGCCCACACTGGGCAGCTTACAACCACCTGTAACTCCAGTTCCAGGGGATCCAATATCCTCTTGTGGACATATGTAGCACATACATACATATACATACATATATACATACATACATACATAAAATTTAATGGTGATTATCCTCCATCACTGTTCTCAAAAAAGAAAGCATGAAACTACAGGGATAGAATTGACAGATTATTGGATACAGCTCAAGAGAGATGTAATGAATTGGAAAAAGACAGGAAAAATAACCCAAACTGTACTGTTAATGTGGGGTAACTGTGTGGCCTTAAGCATCCAAAAGGAAAGTACAGCCAGAAATAAATAATCAGTAAGACCAGAGAAACTGTACTACAGACATAAAACTTGAGATCTTAGTAAAAAGACAAAAAGAAAAAAGAGAGAGTACTGTTGTTTGGCCTGTCTTCAATTCTTACTGGCAAGTGCATCTACTCTGTGGCTGCCACTGCTTTTGGTACTCCTCAAAGATATGAGACACAGCTTTTTAACCTTCCAATATGGACTGAAGACTCATGTTTCTCCAAGAATCCTCCAAACCTTCAATGCCAGGTAGGGACTACTGAGATACCCAACTTGTGGACTAAACAGCTAAGGGGATGTCAACCTCATCAGAATATAGACTGCCATTGTTGGACTACCTGGGCTGTATCATGGAGGCCAGTGCAGGGGCATCAAGACAGGATTCATGCTTATTGGACTTCATTTGGGAGACCACAGAAGGGAAAGACCCCAATGTGGAGCAAAAGCGCAGGATTGATGGTTGTTTGGGATTGCCAAGGAGGAACTTTCGAGCACTTCCTTAAGGAAAACATGACATCTTTAGAAAAAAAAGTCCTCCAATTCAAGTTATATGTGTATGTATGTATGTATATGTTTATGTATATATATAGATAGATAGATAGATAGATAGATAGATAGATAGATAGCTATGTATACATATGTATATAAATATTGTAGCAATACAAGTTGGAGAGAACAACAACAAAAGAACTGAAAAAAACTCTGGAAAGACTCAGAAAAAGATGCAGGACATGTATGGCAGAATGCAGGGTCTCAGGTGGGGTGGGGAGCATGGAAAGGGAAGTGACTCTAGATTCGATTGAGAAATGACGTATGACTTATGAAAAGGTTTAATAACAATAAAAATATATATAATAAGGGGCTGATACATGAACAATGGAGAAAAAAGTCCTAATACTCTCCTAAGTCAGCCTCTTATAGAAAATAGAATGCAGTAAGACACAATAGAAAGTAGAAAGTAGAAAGGGACGTGGCGCCCTGCAGCTCTGCCCCAGGTAGGCTTGCCCAGAGCCTGTGTGTTTCCATGTGCCCACCAGTAACCTTGCCCACAACATCCCCTGGGGGGCCCAAGTCTAGGGAATCCCAGAACCTGCCTGTCAATCACCTTACCCATAATTCCTACAGAGACCAAATGGCATCCTGCCACCCTAAGAGCCTCAGCCAGGGACATCCTGAGCCAATCTTCCTACCCACCCTCCAGCCACCTCACTCACTGTGCCCCCACCTGGGACCATGTGACATTCTGCAACACCAACCCCAGGTGTGGACCCCAAACTCAACTGACATCCCCCTGAAGATGGTATGGTATCCTGTATCCCATCTCCAGGAAGCACCATCCATTCCTGCTGTGACACCAGCTCCTGCTACCTAAGACCACCTGTACAGATGGCTGAAGATGAGCAGCTAGAAACTTCTAAAGCTACGGGAGATTTGCTCCTGGGCTTAGAATTCATGCACGTCCTAGGTGTGCTGGGACTACTTCCGACACCCCATTTGCACACCAATACAGAGTTTCCCAAAGACTGAACTCCAAGTACCCATTCAGCTGGTCCACAACTTGACAAGTGGAGGTAACAAACTACAAACTATGAAGGTGAGATCAGATAGTCATACCAAGAAACACTACTAACTGCCTAACTCCGGATGCCTAGGTCCCATCACAAAAATAGTACGAATTTGTCTCCTTCAGAAAGTAGTGCCTTCATTGTAACATTCCCCGAGAAACTCAACTTAATTTGTGCATAAGGCAATTATTTCAAAATAGCAAATATAAATATGCTCAAGGAACTCAAAGAGGAGGTGAATAGACTGCAGAATGAAGACTACAAAAACACAAACAGTTGAATAAATAAGAAAACAATTCAAGACATGAAAATACAACTTGATAAAGAGAATTTATGAAGGAAAGCCAAACTGAAATAAAAACTTGAAACGCTCAGTGAAATAAAAAAAAAAAAAAACTCAGTGGAAAACCTTCCTAGGATTGTATCAAGTGAAAGAAAGAAAATAGCACATCTCAAAGACAAGGTCAAGAAAACACATCACTCAGTCAAAGAAAATGTTGAATCTAAAAAATAAAAATAAAAAACCAGGAGCAGAATATGCAGGAACTCTGGGACACTATTATTAGTCAGAGTTCTCCACAGGAAGAGAGTTAATGAAATGAATGTACAGATATATACATATATATGGGGAGTTGTTGCATTGGCTTATAAAATAGAGTCCACACAGTCCAACAATGGCTGCACCACAATGGAGAGGCTGAGAATTTGGAAGATGTCTCAGCAGTCCTAAATGTGGCACTGAAGAACCAAAGGATTTCTTAAATTTTTAGTAATTTTTTTTATTTATTATTTTTTGTGCATGTAGTTGGTGTACCCATGTCATGCAATGCTGCAGAAGTCAGAAGAGGGCGTTGGATTCCCCTGGAACTGGAGTTAAAGACAGTTCTTAGCCACCATGTGGGTGCTGGGAATCAAAACTGGTCCTCTGCAAGAGCAGTCGGCGCTCTTAACCACTGAGCCATCTCTCCAGCTGCAGGACTGAAGGATTTCTGCAGATCTGCTAGTCTTCAGTCTATGTTAGAATTGGAAGAAGCTGGTTCTACTATTGGCAAAAAGAGTGTGACAGCAATAGAATAAACTCACCAATAAGAAAGAAGACAAGAACAAAAAGCAAAGCACGCTTCTGTCGTGACCTTCTATATGGGCTGCCACCAGAAACTAACATCCACATTCAGGGTGAGTCTTCCAGCTTCAAATCAGATCATATAATCTGATCCAGAAAGTGTCTCTCATTTCAGTTAATTCCAGATCCAATTAAGTTGACAACCAAGATTCACCATCACAGACCAAATGTATTAAACAGGTGTAAAATAAGGAGAAATCCAGGTCAAAACACACAAAATATTTTCAACAAAACCAAAGAAATTTCACAAATCTAAGGAAAGAGAAGTCAAGGTTCACAAAGTTCACAGAAGGCCAAATACATAGGACCAGGAAATAAGCTCTCCATGTCACACAGTAATCAAAACACTAAGTGTATAGAACAAAGAAAGGATTTTGAAAGCTGCAAGAGAGAAAGACCAAATCATGGGTAAGGTAGAGACGGCTCAGCATTAAGGCCCTGGCTGCTCTGCAGAGGACAGAGGTTCAGTTCCCAGCACCCACATGGCAGCTAAAAACTTTCTGTAACTCCATTTCCAGGAGATCTGACGCCCTTTTCTGACCCACATTTCACATTGCATGACACAGGTGCAGTTACACATTCAGGCAATGCACTCATACACATAAAATAAAAATAATAAATAAAATATTTTTTTAAAAAAGACCAGATCACAAATAAAGGCAGGCCCATCACAATAACACCTGATTTTTAATGAAGATGCTGTGAAAGCCAGGAAGGGACCGTACTATGTTCTATAAGTTCTGAAAGATCACAGATGCCAGCCCAGACTATTATAGCTAGCAAAACAATCAATCATAATCTAAGGAGAAAGAAAAAAATTTCCATGATAAAGCAATTTAGTTAATTTATGACCCCTAAGCCAGCTCTACAGAGAGAACTACAAGCTACAAGGAATACTGTTTTTTGGGGGGTTTTTTGTTTTTTGTTTTTTTTTTGGTCTTTTCGAGACAGGGTCTCCCTGTAGCCCCAGCTGTCCTGAAACTCACTCTATAGACCAGGCTGGCCTTGAACTCACAAAGATCCACCTGCCCCTGCCTCCCAAGTGCTAGGATTAAAGGGGTGTGCCACCACGCCCAGCCGGAATACTGTGTTCTTAAAAGAAGGTTAAGGACTGAAGAGATGGCCTAACGGTTGAGAGTACCGACTGCTCTTGCAGAGGACCCAGGTTCAATCCCCAGCACCCACATGGCGGCTGAGAACTATCTGTAACTCCAATTCCAGGAGAACTCCAGTTCCAGGGGAATCCGACACCCTCTTCTGACCTCCGCCAGCATTGCATGACATGGGTGCACAAACCTACATGCAGACAGTACATTCAAATAAATAAATAAATAAATAAATAAATAAATAAAATTCAAAAAGAAGGTTAAGCCGGGCATAGCGGTGCACACCTTTAATCCTAAGCACTTGGGAGGCAGAGGTAGGCGGATCTTTGTGAGTTCAAGGCCAGCCTGGTCTACAGAGTGAGTTCCAGGACAGCTGGAGCTACAAGGAGACCCTGTCTCGAAAAGACCTAAATAAATAAATAAATATTAAACACACCTAAGAGAACACAGAGAATACATAAACAATTCCAGAACAGGTCACCTAGACAAAAACACTGGAGCTAAATGACATCATAAATAAAATGGGTTTAATGAACATCTGCAGAATGTCTCACCCAAATACTAAAGAATACACTTTCATGGAACTTTCTTCAAAATCTACCACATATTGGGACACAAAACAAGTCTTGATAAATAAGAAAATTGAAATAACATCCTGCATTCTATCTGGCCACAAAGAAATAAAGCTGGATGTCAATAGCAAGATAAACCACAGAGGGCTAGAGAGATGGCTCGGTGGTTAGGAACACTGGCTGTTCTTGCAGAGGACATAGGTTTAGGTCTCAGCACCCACATGGCTGCTAACAACCATCCGTAACTCCAGATCTAGGGGATCCTCTTCCTCTTTCTCTTCTGTGGTTATTCCAGGTTATGGGTGCTCTTACATACATCTAGGCATAACACTACTCATACACATAAAATTAAAATAAATAAATAAATTCATAAAAAATTAACTATATAAAGTACACAAACTCATAGAGCCTAAAAAACACACTATTAAATGAAAATTGAGTCAAGAGAAAAATCAAGAAGGAAAACTTTAAATTCCTAGAATTGAGAGAGTGGCAAGTAGATCTCTGTAAGATTGAGGCCAGCCTGGTCTACAGAGTGAGTTCCAGGCCAACTGAGGCTACAGGGAGACCTCATTCTAAGAAAAATTCATAGAATTAGGTGAAAGCTGGGTGTGGTGGCGCACGCCTTTAATCCTAGCACTTGAGAGGCAGAGGCAGGCGGATCTTTATGAGTTCAAGGCCAGCCTGGTCTACAATAGTGAGTTCCAGGACAGCCGGAGCTACAGGGAGACCCTGTCTCAAAAAAACAAAACAAAACAAACAAAAAAAAAAGAATTAGATGAAAATGAAAACATAACAGAATCTATGGCACATAGGCAGTCCCAAGAGGAAAGTTTAACAGCAATAAGTGCCTACATTAGAAAATTAGTCAGATCTTATATTAATAACTTAATGATGTACCTGAAAGACTTAGAAAATCAGAAACAAGCAATACCTAAAAATAGTAGATGGGAAGAGAAAATCAAAATCAGGGCTGAAATTGAAGAAATACAAACAAAAACAATACAAATAATTGCTCTTTGGGTTCTTTGAAAAGATTAACAAGATTGAAAAGCCTTTAGCTATTTAACCAAAAGAAAGAAGATCCAAGTTAATAAAATCTGAGATGAAAAAGGAAGAATTGTTCAATTGGTTCTTAGAAAAGATTAACAAGATTGAAAAGCCTTTCACCAAATTAACCAAAAGAAAGAGGATGTAAATTAATAAATTCTGAGATGAAAAAAGAAAGTATTATAACAGACACTGAAGAAATTCCAACAATCATGGGACATACTTTAAAATTTTTTATTTATGTTTTTATTTATGTGTATGAATGTACTGTCTGCATGTAGGTTTGTGCACCTGTGTCATGCAATGCCGCGGAGGTCAGAAGAGGGTGTCGGATTCCCCTGGAACTGGAGTTCTCCTGGAATTGGAGTTGCAGATGGTTCTCAGCTGCCATGTGGGTGCTGGGGATCGAACCCAGGTCCTCTGCAAGAGCAGTCGGCGCACTTAACTGCTAGGCCATCTCTCCAGCCCGGGACATACTTTAAAAACATATTTCACAGCCATGTGTGGTGGTGCATGCCTGTAATCCCAGCACTTGGGAGGCAGAGGAAGGCGGATCTCTGTGAGCTCAAGGCCAGCCTGGTCTAATAGTGAGTTCTAAGCCAACTAGGGCTACAGGGAGATCTTGTCCCAAAAAGATATACATATATATATTTCCACTAAACTGGAAAATCTTAAAGGATGGGGGAGTTTCTAGAGACCTACCAAAGGTAAATTAAGATTAAATAAATAATTTAAAGAGACCCATAACAACCAATAAAATAGAAGCAGTAATTAAAAATATCCTAACTAAAAAACTCTCAGGACCAGATTGATACAGTACAGAATTCTAGAGATCTTCAAAGAGAACTGACACCAATACTCCTTAAATCATTCTGTAAAATAGAAAAGGAAGGAACACTTCCAAATGCTTTCTATGAAGCCAGTATTACCCAGGTGCCAAAGCCAGATAGAGATCAAACATAAAAATAAATTTACAAGCCTACTTCTCTGATGAACATAAAGACAAAACTTCTCAATAAATACTTGCAAACCAATTTCAAGAACACATCAAAAAGATTATCCACCATGATCAAGTCAGCTTCATCCTAGACGGACAGGGATTGTTCGACATACATAAATCAAAAAACGTAATCCACCACGTGAATGGACTCAAGGACAGAAACTACATGGTCACTTAATTACATGCAGAATAAAACCTCTGACAAAATCTTACATCCCTTCATGATATAAGTCCTAAAGAATCTAGGGATGGAGGTCATATCTCAGCATAATGAAGGCAATATACAGCAAGCCCAGAACCACATTGTGTAAATGGAGGAAAACTCAAAGCATTTCCACTAAAACAAGCAAGGATGTCTGGTCTTTCATTTTAGTTCAATATACTGCTGGAAATGTTTGCTAGAGGGATAAGACAGGTGAAGGAGATAAAAGGGATTATAAATAAGAAAGAAGTCAAAGGATCCTTATTTGTAAATGATATGATTCTATACATAAAACACCCTAAGGATTCCACCAGAAAACTGGAGCTGATAAGCACGTTCAGTAAAGTTGCAGAATAAAAAATCAACACAATAAAATCTATGGCCTTCATATCTACCAGCAACAAACATACTGAGAAAGAAATCAGGGAAACAATCCCATTCACAATAACCTAAAAAATATTGGAATAAATATAACCAAGGAAGCAAAAGACTTATAATAAAAACTTTAAGACACCAAAGAAAGAAATTGAGGAAACAGAAGATAAAAAGACTTCCCATGTTCATCGATTGGTAGGATTGGTGTGGTGAAAATGTCCATCCTACCAAACATGATCTATAGATTCAACACAATCCCCATTCCAACACAGTTCTATAAATTGGAAAAACTTAAATTTCATATAGAAATGCACAAAAAACCTAGGATAGCCAAAACAATTCTTAACATTAGATGAACTGGAGATAACACCATCCTCTATCTCACACTGTACTATATTGCAATAATAATAATAATAATAATAATAATAATAATAATAGCATGGTACTGACATAAAAACAGAAATATCGATCAAAGGACTAGAATTAAGGACCTGGACATAAGTCCACATATCTGTATCCACCTGAATTTGTACAAAGAGGCCAAAAGTACACATTGAATATCAGACAGCATCTTCAACAAATGGTAGAAGAACAGAACTAGATCCATATTTTTCAGTCTGCACAAGGCTGAACACCAATGAATCAAGGAGCTCAATATTAATCCTGATACCTTGAATCTGATACAGGAGAAAGTAGGTAATATGCTTGAACTTGTTGACACAGAAAAGTAATTCTGAACAGAACTTTCTGCCCCAATAGCACAGGCATTAAGATCAAACCTTGACAACTGGGACCTCATGAAACTCAAAGGTTTCTATATAGCAAAGGACTCCATCATTTGAGTGAAGAAGCAGCCTGCAAAATGAGGAGAAAAATCTTTACAGACTATACATGTGACAGAGGATTATTACTTTGAATACACAAAGAACTGAAGAAACTAAACATCAAGAAAATAAACAACCAATTTAAAAATGGGAAATGGAACTAAACAAAAAGAAAATTGTCAAAAGATAAAATACAAGTGGCTGAGAAACAGTTTTTATGTTCAACCCTCTTAGCCATCAGGAAAAAGTTAACACTACTTTGAGATTTCATCTTGTCACAATCAGAATGGCTACGATTTAAAAAGAGACAACAAACACTGGTAAGGAAGTGGAGAAAGAGGCACACTTATTCACTGCTGGTGGGTACGCAAACAGGGCAGCCACTGTGGAAATGCAGGCAGATTTCTCAAAAAGCTGTGTGTAAATCTACTATATGATCCAGCCATTCCACTCTTGAGCACATAACCAAAGGACTCTACACCCTACTGCAGAGATGCCTGCTCATTACTTCTCTATTCATAATAGCCAGGGGATGGAAACAGGCTAGATGTCTATCAACTGATGAATGGATAAGGAAAATGTCATGAATTTTCCCAGTAGAATATGATTCAGCTGTTAACCAAAATTAAATTATGAATTTTGAAGGTAAATGAATGGAGCTGGGAACAATCATTTTGAGTGAGGGAACTCAGACCTAGAGAGACAAACATCATATGTTTTCTCTCATTTGTGGATATTGGCTTTGAATCTTTACATATGTGTTTCATTTGGAATACCCATAGAGATCAGAAAATTAGTGGGGGGGCTAGGAGGAGGAATTTCACGGAAGGAAAAATGGAATGTGGTGTTATAAGGGTAGAAAGGACTAACAGAACAGGAAGGAGGAAGTGGGGTGGGGACAGGAGAGCAGGGTAGAGGAAGAAACAGAGGGATGACTAACACTGAAAACCTTTTGAAAAAGTCATATGGAATTCTACTACACTAGAAATTTCCTAAAAATATATACAGACACATATATAAAAAGAGTTTAAAGGCTGGAGAATTGACTCTCTAGTTAAGAGCACTGATTGTTCTTACAGAGGACCTGGGTTCAATTTCCAGCACTCACATGGCAGCTAATAACCATCCATAACTCCAGTTCCAGGGGATTCAACACTCTCTAATGACTTCTGCAAGCTTTTCACAACATGGGTGCACTTACATACATGCAGGCAATACACTCAGACATATAAAATTAAAAAATAAATAAAAAATATTTTAAAAGAGTTTAAATATGGTATTGCCTTTGTCATATCTTTAGAATGATGGAAATTATTTATTTATTTATTTATTTATTACACTCCATACATATTTACAAAGTCTGAAAATAAACTATAGATTAATTCCAAAGCACATTTGGAGATTCACAGTTTAACAGTAGATTTACACATAGGTAAAAGAAATATAACTTTATATTCCTAAATTACATAGATAGTTGATGTATGTTTTAATGTACTTTTTTTGTTTACACGTGGGCTTTTTTTCCTTTATTTGCTTATTATTTAAGGGATTCTACAATATAATAGCACAGTTGTTTTCAGATAACATTGATGTTGCTCAGTTTGCCATACAATTAGGTAATTGATGCATTTTTTTTAAGTGAGCTAAATTATTAAGCATAAGCAATGAATGTAAGTAACATTCACGTAAAACCAATTTGCAAGTATCTATGTCCAAATTTTGAACAACCCAAGGTTCCCATAGTCCAGTTGGAGAAGCTTGTATGCACAAGCATGTTGATTAAATAGGAGTCCAGTCTATATTGCTGTAGTCTCACAATTCACCCCAATCTCTCCGCAGCCCTTACATTCTACCACTCCTCCTCTTCCTCAAGTTGTTCCCTAGGCTTTGGGAAAGGGGCACAAGTGGGTGAGAAGCAAAACAGTCTATTTTCTTTGGAGATGTCATTTTGGACTCTAGTCTGTTCAGGTTGTTCCCTTTCATGGGCTGACAGCTTACTGTGCTTTGTTAGTAGGATTAAGCTTTTTTATTCAATGTGATTGTAATGATACTATTATGTGGTCAGTATGCCGTTTTGGTTTCTTGTTTTGATATTTATAAGGCTGAAGAAATACAAACTTCATTAATGGTTCTTAAAAAAAAAAAGAGTTTAAATTGGGTTACCCTATAAAAGGGTGACAATGTAGCTACTAGACAGCTCAAGAAAATCCCTGTGCAAATGGGTTACCTGCTTGGATTTGTTGGTCAGTGGAGTAGACACCAAACATTAAAGACTATTCCCGGGCTGGAGAAATGGCCTAGCGGTTAAGAGAGCCGACCACTCTTACAGAGGACCTGGGTACGATCCCCAGCACCCACATGGCGGCTGAGAACCGTCTGAAAGTCCAATTCCAGGAGAACTCCAGTTCCAGTGGAATCCGACACCCTCTTCTGACCTCTGCGGCATTACACGACACGGGCGCACAGACCTGCATGCAGACAGTACATTCATACACATATAGAAATAAATAAAAATTTTTAAAAATTAAAAAAAAATAAAGACTATTCCCAATGCTCCATAACTTGATAAGACTAGACTGTTCAATATACCACATACCTAAGCTCTAAAACATGGAGAAATCAAGCTGGTACTGACATGGAAGCTTCACCCCTACTGGACAGCTTTCACAGTGCTGGAAGGCACAGTGCACAGTGCCAAAGGAAAAAATAACCATCAGCCTAACCCTGCTGCGAACCCTGCAGGCTACAGTAAGACAAGCCACTGGTGCGGTAGTGGCACAAATGTTGTAGGAATAACCAGCGACTCTCTGCTTAGATTTAAGACTTTATCCACAAGATGAAACCCACACCTGACACCATTCTTAGGGCCTAGAACCTGTAGCCAGACATGCTGTAGGCTCCTGGGAAAGAACCTATTACTGTTATTCAGATAACTGAACATAGTATTAACCTAGCTTCTAATGACTTACGATTATATACATAGATCAGTGCTTTCTCAATCCTCATAAGAGAAGAAGTTAATACAGAAACCCACAGCTGGTTAAAGTGCAGAGAATAAAAGACTTCAGAACACTCGGTCATAAATAGGACATCCATATCACACCCCCTCATCCCAAGGCTCAGGGATCATTGTGAAAGATCATCCTCAAGGCCAGAGGTGGTGGATGACTACAGGGAAACAGTGCTTTCTGAGCACAACAGGCAATCACATATATGAATTCACACCAGTTGTGACAGTATGCACAGGGGCTGCACAAACTCAAGGCAGAGAAAATCTAACATGAACAGGGGAGGTAAGCATGGTGTCCTGTCCCTAGCTGAGGAGTAGGTGATTGTTAACTGCTGGAAGGGAGATGGTCAGTCTGTTTCTTTTCTTTCTTTCTTTCTTTCTTTCTTTCTTTCTTTCTTTCTTTCTTTCTTTCTTTCTTTCTTTCTTTCTTTCTTTCTTTCCTTTCTTCCTTCCTTCCTTCCTTTCTCTCTCTCTCTCTCTCTCTCTCTCTCTCTCTCTCTCTCTCTCTTTCTTTCTTTAGGTGTTTTTGAGACAGGGTCTCTCTGTAACCCCAGTTGTCCTGGAGCTCACTATGTAGACCAGGCTGGCCTTGAACTCACAGAGATCTGCCTGCCTCTGCCTCCTGAGTGCTGGGATTACAGGCATGTGCCACCATGCCCGGCTGGTCAATTTCTTAAGAGCATGGCTCCTGGTAGTTTGACCACACTCCAGTGGATACCATACACCAATGGGCAGCACAAATCAGATTCAATAGATTTAGAAAGAAAAAAAGAGGGGCTGGTGAGATGGCTCAATGGTTAAGAGCACCAACTGTTCTTTCAGAGGACCCAGGTTTAATTCCCAGCACCCACATGGCAGCTAAGAACTGTCCTTAACTCCAGTTCCAGGGGAATCCGACACCCTCTTCTGACCCCCATGGCATTGCACAACTTGGGTGCACCAACCTACATGTAGACAGTACACTCATACACATAAAATTAAAATAAAATAAGTTTAAAAAAAGAAAAAAGAGTACACAAAGTCAAGTGGTAGAAGGAGTTATAAGGAGGGTGGTGAATATGATTAAAATACATGGTATGAAATTCCCAAAACTAGCAAAAATGAGGGAGACAAATAAACAAATATTATAAGAAAAGGATATTAACAAGACCATCACTTGGCAAAATATTTTTTTAACAAACTGTTGATACTCTGATGAGCATAAATGAGCCTGTCGGCAATGAGAAAGGAGATATCACTACAGAGCCTGCAGGTATACACAAAGGGTAACATGAAGATATTTTAAATAATTATAAATCCAAAAGGTTATGCAAATAAGCTTGAAAATGTAGATTAAAAATACAACATTTCTGAAAAACTTTTCAAAACTCAAGAAATGGTCTATAGTAATAGAAATTGGATGATTAGGGGGCTGGAGAGATGGCCTAGCGGTTAAGAGCGCCAACCGCTCTTGCAGAGGACCTGGGTTTGATCCCCAGCACCCCACATGGCGGCTGAGAACCGTCTTTGACTCCAGTTCCAGGGAAATCCGACGCCCTCTTCTGACCTCTGCGGCATTGCACAACACGGGTGCACAGACCTGCATGCAGACAGTACATTCATACACATACGAAAATAAATTAATTAATTAATTAATTTAAAAAAGAAATTGGATGATTGGTAAAATTTTGCTTCAAACAAGTTTCCAGTACTAGAAAACTCAAATATTCAGGAATGAAATAATACTGAAAGCTCTTCCTTCAATAAAACTATAAAATAAGTAATATTTCCTAAGTCATTTCATGAGGCTAATATGTCTTCACTATAAAAACCTGAAAAGATGCTGTGGAGGCTAGGTGGTATGCACCTCTAATCCCAGCACTTGGGAAGCACAGGCAGGCAGATCTCTATGAGTTCAAGGCCAGCCTGGTCTACATAGTGAGTTCCAGACCTGCTAGGGCTACATAGTGAGACCCTGTCTCAAAAAAATTAAAAAAACAAATAAATTGAAATACAGAGGTCCAAGAAGAGTAAAGAGTCCTAAAGGAGAGTTAACAGGCCAGCTGGCCTATCCTGATGGAGCTGCTAGAGAGAGGGGTAGAAGAAGGACGTAGAAGACCAAACAGGCCTTCACAGGACAGCTGAGGTGCCGCTATGTTCATATACTAGTGGGTGACAGTAGGTAATGCCACGATCGTACATCTTCCTCTCAGGAAAACAGGAGACTGTGTCCTGACCTCACACCATCTAAAGAAAACCAGTGCTAGTGCAACTATAGGTAAAATGGCCTGTGTTTCAGTTTGCTCAGTGCTGAGGGCTCCTCCAGACATTTTAATGTCTACATTTACTTATTACAGTGTTTGGGTGTCCACTGCATATTGTGCAGGCCAGAGGACAACCTGCAGGAGACAGTTCTCTCTTTCCACCAGATGGATCCTGGGAATTGAACTCAGATCTTCAGGTCTGGTGGCAAGCATCTTTACTGGCCGAGTCATCTCAGTCTTCCACCACTACTTTAATTTTAAAACAGTAAGAGTCTAGGAAAATGAAAGTGAACTGATCACCTTAAAACAGTCTATTTGGAAAAGCAATAGAGTTTAGATTAAAAGGTGAACTTATATTTTCAAAGCCTGAATAGAAAAAAATAAAACCTGAGACAAAGAGGCATATTCATAAGGTGGGGGGGGAGGGGCTAGCATGTTTAGCTACATTTAAATGAAATAAATTAAAATTAGTTGCCTGTAGTCACAAAAACACACCTGTCAGGGTCAGTGGGAGCCACAGCCAAAGGTCACAGGAGATGAGCTCACAGAGATGAGCTTCAGATTAGAGGAGAAATTACTGTGATCCTGTGTGAGACAGTGACCAAATAGGAAAATGTAGACAGAGGACACCAAGGATGACATAAAGGGAAAGATGCAAAGGGCCAATAAACACAAGGGAAATGACTGGAAATGGGAAAGCTAGAGAGGGGCACATGCTTGTAACCCACACCGAGGAAGCTGAGGCAGGAGGATTGCCACAAGTTCAAGGCTAGCCTGATCTACATAGAGACCTGTCTCAATAGGAAGAGGGAAGAGGGACAGAGGTGACAGCTCAGAGGGTGCTGACAGCAGTCACATTAGGTGGTTCACTCCAGTTCTAAAGGGTACAGTGCCTCTTCTGGCCGCCACTGATACACACACACACAGGTACACATACATGCACACAAATAAAATAAATCTTTAAAAAAAAGAAGAGGAAATGGAAGGGAAAAGAAGGGGAGGGGAAGGGAGGAAAGAGAGAGGAGCGACCATAAGGAAGTTGTAGAAGTACAAGCTGGATCCTGTACAGCAATAGAGACGGGAAAACGAGAGACAGAAACACTTGACACAAACTCACAAAAATCATTTTGGAAAAAGGCAACGAAGTTCAAAGGACTTCTACAGTGAGACCACCGAGTTGTGATTCCGATCGCTTACCTGCTGCAGAGACGGGTGCTCCTGAAGGTCAGTCTCTCAGCAGGCAGAATGGCAGGACTGTGGCTTTCCTTCAGAGCTGAATCCTGAGCCCAGAGCCAGGACCTGAGCAGTGACCCAAAACTGCCTCAGCACCAGCATCCTGAGTACACAGAGTCCTCTGCTTCTTTCTGCACCTCAGTCCTGGGCCACCACAGGCCTGGGAAATCCCAAGCACTGGGCAATCTTGCCCAATAAGGAGCAGCCCTCAGGACCTCTGCCCCCACTTGCCAGTGCTCCAGGTACCACCCCACCCAAGAGGCTGAAGCTTCAGCAATTGGGACTGGATGAAAAATGAAGAAAAGGTTCCTATGTTAGTGCTCACCTAACATACGTGAGGCCCTCCACCTGATGATCCCTGAACCCATAGGCCATGGTGAATGCTTATGCCGCCAGAACTCAGGAGGACCAGGAGTTTAAGGTCACCTCAACAATGCAGTGAGTTCCAGGCCAGCCTTGAGATCCATGTGACCCTGTATCAAAAAAAACCAAAAAAACCAAAAAAACACGTGGGCTGGAGAGATGACTCAGTGGCTAAGAGCCCTGGCTGCTGTTACAGACTACCCAGGTTTGAGTCTCAGCACCAACATGGTGGCTAATACAGTCATACACATAAAATAAAAATTAATAAAATATTTTCAAAACAAAACTTGCTGTTGCACATCCTTGACAAATAAAGTCCCTTTTTAGAGTTTTCAACAAGAGAAAACAATCCTAGCAGCTGGACAGGTGCTGCCCTCAATGCTCAGGAGAGACCAGCATCACCAGGCCCGAGCCATAACTCACACCGACTTGGGCTGCACACATAGTCCCCGCGGCTCCTAGGAACCAGACCTTCTGGCTGAAATTGCGCTTTCCTCTATTTAGTTTCTAATGGGGAAGTCCCGCAATCTTTGCACATTCTTCAAAAAAACATTTTTTTTAAAGCCTTCTGTTGCCAAGAAGTTTTCAAAAGTTACTATTTCTGTAGGACCTATAAAAACGCAGCGCTAGTTCCCAGTGCTGACTCGGCAGGAGTTCAGCTCACAGGCCCTATTTTCAGAGCCCAGTTGCCATCTGGGCCACGCACAGATGTTTTGGCAGGACAAGAACTCTCCGAAACAAGTTTTGTTCATTGTATTAAACAAAAGCGGCCCTGTTAATTTCAGTTCCATTCAGCACAGAGTTTGAAGGGGAAGGGGGAGGGGGAGAGAATCAATATTTGCTAAGAGGAGAAGAACAAAATCAGTCAGGGGAAAACAATTATTTGTTGGCTTTTCAGAGAATATTACAAATAATGATGGTTCAAACCCAAGAAAACAGTCCAAAGAATTGCCTGACACGAGCCCTTTCATCTGTGCTTCAGTTTACCCTCTGTTTCATTCTTTCTGTGGAGAACTTGAATCCATGAAAATGTTTGTAGGAACACAAACTAATTGCTATGCAAACGCCAAGCTCCTCGGGTGGAGTGCTCTCAGCTGGGTGGGTGTACATAGCAGCTCGGCATATTGCGACAGGCTGGCGAGAGGGCAGATGTTTGCTTCTCGCAGTAGGCCCAGCGCAGGGCTGCTCTGCTCCAGAGGCGTTTCACAACCCCTGCCATTAGGCATTAGGGGAAATGGACAGAGTTCAGCAGGCTCCTTCAAGGCCAGTATGCAAGGTAGAGTAACAGCTAATCGGATGTGGTCCTCTATGCACAACAGCCGCTCTCCTGGAACGAAGAGCTGGGAAGCCCAAAACATGAGTCACTTTGTTAGCCTGGGGACTGGGACGGGATTTCACAAGTCCAGAGGCCCTGCCTATTACGAAACAACAGCATCCTTCCAGGAAACGAGGGGTCCCCTAAAAAGAAAAGCAGGAGGCTCCCAGACCACCAAATGGAGTCTGAAGTGTGTTCCCCTGCTGTTCCAGCTGAAAGGGCCCCCTTCTTAAAGACAAGTGGAAGGGTCCAGGCTTCAGACACCACATCACCGACTTTTCTGGCTTTCTGGGATTCTCTCTGTATCCGCTCAAGGATGAAGCTGGATGCTGTCAGCACTGACTCAAACCAGCAGATGAGGGTGTGGAGGCAGTGCTCAGTGACCCGGCATGACCAGTCCTGAGTTGAGGTTTTGGCTCTGCCAGGAGGCCTCACCTTCCTCCCTTGTCCCTCTTACCTCAGTCACCACCCGAGTGCTCCCTCCTGACCAGGTGCTCCTCCACATAACCCAAGACAGAGCATTGCTCTGTGCTCAGAGGTGGAGAAGCCAGGAAGGGACCTCCCACTCCAAAGCTCAAGCCCCTGACCTTCCGAGGGAACTGTGGCTCCAGCCACACTTTCCTGCCCTGTGAGTCAGGGATGAGGGACAGCAGGAGACAGGAGGAGCCGTAGGATTGGGGCTCTGTGGGACCAACCAGGCTCAAGGAACTCCAGGTTGAGCTGATCAGAGGAATCCTAACCACAGCTGTGCACTGGCCTCCAAGGCTGTGGGAAGATACGATGAGGCCCTGCCCAGGACATGGAGGCAACTTGCTGGGCTGCAGACGGACAGCCACAGTGGGATGAGAACAGCAAGCGGACACCAGGGTCAGCTCAGCACGGAGCCAGAGCCCCACACGAGGCCAGCCTGGCAGCCCCCCTGAAAGTGCCTCTTTGGAGAAAGATGCCTGCTCTGTCCTAAAGATTAGGCAAAAGAGTTCTACAGCCTCTTCCACGCTAAGACTCTGTGACCATGTATGCCGTGATCAGACAGTCAGGAGACGGCTTGCTTCCTTCCATTCCCGTCCATCTGACAAGGGATCTAACCAGACATGCTGTGGATGACAGATATGAGGGCCCATTGTCCTTTGGATCAGGTGACTCTCCAGTGGAAAGAAAGAGAGAGAGAGAGAGAGAGAGAGAGAGAGAGAGAGAGAGAGAGAGAGAGAGAAAGAAAGAAAGAAAGAAAGAAAGAAAGAAAGAAAGAAAGGAAACACTTCACAGCCTGAGCCCTCCAGAAGTTATCCCAAGGAATTAACTGGAACTGTGACGAAGGACCTTATTGAGAGTTACTACTTTAGATTTAGGCAACAGATTTTCCAGATGTTCTGAGATGAACCACAGTGACCATGGCTCCCCTGGGGCCCCACGTTATCTCAGACATTATTCAGAGGCAGGATGACATTTGTCTAACTCTCCAACAAAGTCTCGCTCTTCCCAGGGCTGTAGGGCAAGCATAGGAACTGAGGAGCTGTGCCCACTTCTGGGGAGGCAACAGGACCTCAGCAGCTCCATACCGTGCCATGGCTCCCGGTTCAGAAAGCTGTGACGAGAAGTGCTGTGTGGCCAGCCCTGGTATCTTTCTGTGACCCACGAGAGAACATGCAGCTATTCCCACGTGTCAGGCTTCTTCACCATGCATACTCCAACATCTTCGCAGGGCAGTGCCGACCTCCCTCCCCAGCCACACGGCTGGCACTGCAGCCATCTCCTTTCATGTCAACAGGGACCTCGTGTCGAGAACCGGAGGGCTGACCCCAAGAGTATTTTCACAGCTGCAAGAAGGCTTTTCCATTTGATGCTTTAAAAATAGGTTGTCAGGGCCCCCTGGGAAGAGTAATCCAAGCAAAACCCATTTCTGAGTCCAACTGAAGAAGTTTATAGGCATCTTATGTTTGTTTGTGCCTTGCCAACCCACCACATGGAGTCACTGCCTGGGCCTCGGGGGTCTGACTTGGGTTCTATTATGCTGTCTATTGGGGGCATCTCAGCCCAAACTGGCAGGTTACCAGAAGCCCGTGCCAGGGGGGAGGGGAAAGTCCCCCTGCCCGCGTGGCATTCATGGGCTTAGCCCTAGGGGGTTCACCATCCTCATCCAGCCAGAAGAAGCCTCAGAACTGCCAAGCCCTGGCTTCAAGTGAGCACAGCTGGGCAGAGCCCAGGAGAGAGACAGGATGGGAGCTGGGCTTTGTTCCCAGGGCAGGCCTGCATTGCATACCTCCAACACACACATCCTCACAGGCACATACAGGCAGTGCCCACAGCACATGTGGCCAGGGCAGGCCTGCATTGCATACCTCCAACACACACATCCTCACAGGCACATACAGGCAGTGCCCACAGCACATGTGGCCTGGGCAGGCCTGCATTGCATACCTCCAACACACACATCCTCACAGGCACATACAGGCAGTGCCCACAGCACATGTGGCCAGGGCAGGCCTGCATTGCATACCTCCAACACACACATCCTCACAGGCACATACAGGCAGTGCCCACAGCACATGTGGCCACGGCAGGCCTGCATTGCATACCTCCAACACACACATCCTCACAGGCACATACAGACAGTGCCCACAGCACATGTGGCCAGGGCAGGCCTGCATTGCATACTTCCAACACACACATCCTCACAGGCACATACAGACAGTGCCCACAGCACATGTGGCCAGGGCAGGCCTGCATTGCATACCTCCCACACACACACATCCTCACAGGCACATACAGACAGTGCCCACAGCACATGTGGCCTGGGCAGGCCTGCATTGCATACCTCCAACACACACATCCTCACAGGGACATACAGGCAGTGCCCACAGCACATGTGGCCACGGCAGGCCTGCATTGCATACTTCCAACACACACACATCCTCACAGGCACATACAGACAGTGCCCACAGCACATGTGACCAGGGCAGGCCTGCATTGCATACCTCCAACACACACACACACATCCTCACAGGCACATACAGACAGTGCCCATAGCACATGTGGCCAGGGCAGGCCTGCATTGCATACCTCCAACACACACATCCTCACAGGGACATACAGGCAGTGCCCACAGCACATGTGGCCAGGGCAGGCCTGCGTTGCATACGTCCAACACACACATCCTCACAGGCACATACAGACAGTGCTCACAACACATGTGGCCTGGGCCAAGGCCAATACCCACCTTCCCCCATCATCCTCGTGCTCTGCCCTTGAAGGGGGAAGGCAGTTCTGTGCAAACAGCCCAAACGGCACTGTGTGAGAAGGCATGGCTGGGTGGTTCAGACAGAGACTGGGCTGTGTGGCTCACTTCAGGACTGGTTTGGCTCCTAGGCCAGCCCATGGCAGAAATGGAGGAAGCAAAGACTCTTGATCCTGCAAACTGACCTCCCCCCCAATGCCCGCTTTGTCTTGGCTTTCTTCCTAAAGACAGTGGACTAAGGGCCACAGATGCTTTCTGTATGTAGTTTGCAAGTTTTCAGACTAACAGCTGTGCCCAGAGTTTGGCTGCATCTCTGGGAAGACACACCCGGTCTCTGCGTGGCCTCCAAGGGACCCTGCATAGCAGCTCCTAGGGAAAGACCCGGATGAGACAAGAAGAAACCAAGGAGGGGCCCAGGGAGGCAGTGGCCAGCACTAGCTGCTGAGGCTGCTCTTGAGACCCTGCCTTCCACCAGCGGAGGGGAACAGCGCCTGCCCAGAAGGCCGAATGGCAGAGAGAACTGGCTGGGCCACACACTCACAGCCTGGCAGAGTCCCAGGGTGTTTGGAAGAAAGCTGGTATAGCTTTAGAGAGGCGAGCTCTCTGTACCTCCTTGTTCCAACCTCAGACTGGGAAACCACGACACACAGGCACAAACAGGGGGAGGAGCCTAGATCTGAGGCCTGGGTAGAGCCCCTGACTTCTCCCAGCAGCCACTCATCCCCACCTCGGCGAGACCCACCCATGGGACCACTGCTGAGCCCTTGAGGCTGCAGGGCTCCTGCACAATCTGTCCTAGTCACCTCCCACACAGGGGCCACCCTCGTCCTGGAGGCTCCTCTGTCCCCCTCCAGCTATGATCCTGCCTCTTCTCCATCATCATGGCATGTTCTATTACCCCTTCTGGAAGTTTCCAAATGCGTACAGAGCAAAGTGGCATGGTAGGATAATCTTTCTAGGTGCCTTCCTGTAGCACAGACTAGGATGGACCAGCCCTTGGGCCTCAGGGCACAGGACCCCTTTAAGCCAAGTCCTGGAGCTGGAAGTCCACTCCCACACTGACCCCCAGATAAATACGGGCATCAAACCTTCTAAAGATGCCATCAAAGCAGTTTGTGCACCTGCTATGCTTCGTCTTCTGAAGCTTTGGATTGCGGGGTCTCAGCAATCCGCCTCACACAGCTGCAAATTAAAAGCTTTAGAAGTGTGTCGGCTGAACCATCTCTGCAACTGCCATGGTTTCGAGGAAGGATCATTCCTCCCTTTCGGAGTTCTCTGTCACAGCTTCATCTCACTTTCTTCAACACAGTCATTAAAGTCAATCCCCACGGAAACAAGCACAGAGCTCAGAGTTGAGACATCAGAGCTCTCCCCACTGTCAATCCCAGTTCCCCAGAAAAGTCTGAATTAAGCCTATTAGTTCCACATTTACAGAAACACTGGGGATTTCCTGGGAGAATTACTTTGAAATGAAATTAGTGGTTGGTATGGTCTCCTTGTTCATAACCCACCCAAAGATGCTCTCATCAGGAAATTTTTATGAATGAAAAACACTGAGGCTACCAACACCTTCAGCACTGACTGCCAATGCCCAGTTCAGGTAGGGAAGGTCCCTGAACCAGGCTTCTGCAGGGGTTTCATACCTCTACAGGATGTGTGCTATAACGCACTTGAACATTTTTTAAAGGTGCACATAGTTTGGTATTAGAACAAGTGATTGTCAGCCAGCTTTCCATTACTATGACAAAATACCTGAAATAATCCGCTTAAGAAGAGGAAAAGTTCATTTCGTCTCACAGTTTTGAAGTTTCAGTCCATGGTCAGTTGGGCTCATTGCTTTTGGGCTTGTGATAAAGCAGAAAGTCATGATGGGAATATGTGACAGAGGCAGCTGCCCACCTCATGGTAATGGTAGCTGATGTTGGGGGGTGTCTGTGGGTGTGGGTGTGCACACACAGTGGGGATGTCCCACAGAAGCCAGAAGAGGGAGTCTGCTCCCCTGGACTGGATTTATGGACCACTGTGAGCTATCATATGGGTTCTGGGAACCAAACCTGGGTCCTCATAGAAGAGCAGCCAGTCCTCCTAACTGCTGAACATCTCTCGAGCTCTGGTTATTACTTTCTTAACTACTGGATCCAAAGTGTGTGCTTGTGACATTTGCTATTTGCATGGTGTCCATCTCTAGGGTGGCCAATTTCAGGGAACACAGATTCAGGAAAAGCTGTGGAAAGCTGCTCTCGTGGCTCCAGAATGAGATGTTGGGGAGAACTGGACACAGCCAGCTTGTATAGCTCAATTCTGAATCACCAGGAGGAGCCCCAAGCCTACATGGAAATCAAGTCAGCCAAGACTGTCAGCCACCCACTCTCAGAGGTTCTCCTCTGGAGAACATAGCACAGTGTCCACAGGTAAACATAACCAAGTGGATGTGTAGACCAGGCACAGGAACGGCAATAATGGACAGAAGAAGGCCACCTCCGAACAACCAGGAAAGAAAGCAGACAGCAAGGTAAACACATAAAGGTCAAAATGTCAAAGTGAAGCTACAAAGTTTGGAGAAGATAGTTGGATTGAAAGTCTAAAGAAAATGGTAAGTGACTCCTGTGAGAATGGGCCTGGGCAGGCTGGGGAGGGGGTGGGCATGTGCAAGGAGCAAGAGGAGCCCTTCTCTCACCTGGGGTTCAGTGCCTGGTAACATGCTAAACTGCGCATGCAGGTTTTATGTATTTTTTCTTTTAAAATTATATTCCACAGGAAAAAAATTTTAAGGCCATTCCATGTTCAAGTGGTCTTTATCCAAGTTCAACGGAGATGACTCAACATTTGAAAAATAAATCAGTGTTGCTGTGGTGACACATGCCTTTGATCCCAGCACCCAGGAGGAGGCAGAAGCAAGTGGATCTCTAGGGGTTCCAGTCCATCCTGGCCTATATATATTGAGCTCTGGGCCAATAAAGGCTACATAGTGAGATCCTGTGTAGAAATAAATAACTAAATAAATGACATTCTGTACAATTATAGGTTAATGGAGAAAAATATTTCAATATTTATCAAATAAAAGATTTTCAGTGAGTTTAAAACACATGAATGATTAAAAACAAGTCTTTGGAAAATAAAAATAAAATAAAATATGCCAGGTGTGGTGGTGCAGGCCTTTATTTATTTATTTATTTTTTCTGGTCTTTTCAAGACAGGGCCTCCCTGTAGCCCCAGCTGTCCTGGAACTCACTCTGTAGACCAGGCTGGCCTTTAACTCACAAAGATCCACCTGCCTCTGCCTCCCAAGTGGTGCAGGCCTTTAATCCCAGCCCTCAGGAGGCAGAGGCAGGCAGATCTCTGTGAGATCAAGACCAACCTGTTCTACATAGTGAGTTCCAAGTGGGCTGGGTCTATGGGAACCTTGTCAAAAAATTATTTATTTGATAAAGAGCACTTACTTGACAGAAAAGAAATCTACAATGGGAATTGGATCGTTGGCTCAGTAGTTAAGAGTGAGTACTGCTCTTCCAGAGGATGCTGAGTTTGGTTACCAACGCCCAGGCGAAGTAGCTCACAACCATCTGCAACTCTAGCTCCAGGGAATCCAATGTCCTCTTATTGCCAATGATAGCACCTCCACACACACACACACACACACACACACACACACACACACACAGAATTTTTAAAAAGGAAAGAAAGAACTACACAATGGCCAGACTTAGTTGTGAAACAATTATTTTCGTTGAAGTCAGAAAAAGTCAGGTATTTTTTAATATTTTGTGTGTGCATACATGTTTATGTGTGTGTGCACATGTATAGTGTATGCATGTGGAAGTCCAGAGGCGGATGCTGGGCATCGTCCTCAGTTGCTCTCCACCTTATTTTTCTCTGACTGAACCTGGAGCTCATCCCTGGCTGGCAATCCCCAGGGATCTCCTGTCTCCATCGCCCAGTACTGGAGCTGCAGGCATGTTCCTTCATGCCCAGCTTTTTCTTCTGGGGCTCTGAACAGCACAAGCTTTATTGACCGCCATCTTCTCAGCCTGCAACCTTAACCAAGTGGCCTGCCTGTACATACCTCAAGGCTTCCATGCTCAGAATGCAGGTGTGTGATTGCTACAGACCAGTGCCTCCTGCAGACCAAAGGGCAGCCCGAGAGGGGCAGGTGGGAAGTGCAGAAGCCGTTTGGCAGAGAGCCATGACAAGAAAGTCCTTAGCCTATCAGGGCATTGCTGGTCTCATCCTCTCTTCTCTTTGGTATACCGTGTATGTGGTTTGCTCTTCTACACACTCTTCCCCTGAAACCTCCAAAATCATGGATGTTTTCTTGAAATCCTAGAAGCTGACTATCAGCACAGGCTTCCTGAAGCTGTCTGTGTAGAGGGAGAATTGAGACTTCAGCAGAGTCCTGAGGAGAGAGTGACAGTCCGGGAGCATGTCCCTACATTCACGTGTTGCGTCCTAGTCCTCTACACACTAGCATTTGGAGGTGATGCAGCACAAAGGCAGAGGTCTAATGAATGGGATCAATACCCTTGTAAAAGGGGTCAGAAAGCTCCTCGTGCCCCTCCCCATCGTGTGAGTACACAGTGAAGGTGCTGTCTGTGAGCCCGAGCAGAGCCTCACCAGACATTTGGATCTTGGACTCCCTAAATTCCAGAACTGAAAGAAGCAAGTTTCTGTTGCTCATAAGTTCCCTGCTTTGTGACACTTTTGCTATGGAAACCCAGGGGCATCAGATCAACAATGCTACATCCAGCAACTTTCCTGAAATGCAACACCAATTTCCAACTAGAAGGCGCAGTGGGAAACGAGCCTCTTCTACGACATCACCAAAACCTTAAGAACCCCTGGGATGATGCATCAGAGCACCTCAGGGTTGTCTGGAGAAAACTGTGAGACTCTGCTGAAGGATATTTTTCTCACACCCTAAGAAAATAGAAAAAAAGAAATTGCATCCATTGACAAAACTCCAATCAAGCAGACATCTGCTCTTCGGTACACTAACCTACAAATTCAAGTGCAATCCAAAGGTTTTACACTGCCCCTGAGGAGTCAGTCACAGGTGAGTATCCTCCTGGATGGCTCAGAGGACTTGGAAATGAAGTCAGCAGCTATCCCAGTCCACTGCAGATCACCTCAAAGCCAGCAGTGCAGACACAGCGGTGAGCTGACATGTGGCTCCTGATTCCGTGACTTGGAGTAAGCCAGGAAGAAGTGCCGACCTTGTGCTCACGTCCACCAGTGTGCTCCAAGAAGAGGGGCACTGTGGGGCAGGGGTGTCCGTAGGACAGTGGGATTCTTTGATGAAAGTTCCTGCCACAGTGTGAGAAGCAGAAGCCTCCCAGCAATATAAGGGTGGTACACTTTCCATTAAGAGGGAAGACGGTCCGTGCACTTCGAGACTCAGAGAGCTGATTCATAACCACACGACCTTTTTTCATCATCATAAGATCTTTCTGGAACTTTCCTTGTGAATACATATTTTGTTTCAACCTTGTTTTTTCATATTTTAAGGTTTTATTTAAGCACAAATAACAACAGGAGCATGTGAGCCATCCATTTGTTTTCTTCTCTGCACAGCCTGGCCGTGGGGTCAGTGACTCTGATGACCGGCTGTACTGCTGTTTCCGCCATGGCTTTAGAGTTCTTGGAGGAGGACTGCACTATCTCAATGCAGTAATATTTGCTGCACATTAGGAGCACTTCTGCTTCTTGATGTTGCAGGGTGGACCAGGAACTTCCGGAAGCCACCTGGCAGCATGTGCTGCTTTCGTGTTGCTCCCATAACCAATGCTGGGCATCTGGATCTGGCCCTTCAATCTTTTCCACATCTTTTCAGTTCTCTGGGTTTCCAATAGCTTCACTTTGACATACTAGTCAGACTGGTGCTGGATGAAGTTCTTAGTCCTCTTTTTGATGATCCTAAGCTTCACCAGAGGTCTGAGGGCACCCATGATGCCTCTCAAGAGATGGCCTCAGTTTTGTTATTTTTATCATGGTAAAAAACATTGGTACAATTACCATTTTAGAACCAGTGAGAAGGCTCTGTGGGTGTGGATGGATGGTTCAAGCCTGACGACCCAAGTTCAATCCAGTGAGAAGGCTCTGTGGGTGTGGATGGATGGTTCAAGCCTGATGACCTGAGTTCAATCAAGTGAGAAGGCTCTGTGGGTGTGGATGGGTGGTTCAAGCCTGACATCCCGAGTTCAATCCAATGAGAAGGCTCTGTGGGTATGGATGGGTGGTTCAAGCCTGATGATCTGAGTTCAATCCAGTGAGAAGGCTCTGTGGGTGTGGATGGATGGTTCAAGCCTGATGACCTGAGTTCAATCAAGTGAGAAGGCTCTGTGGGTGTGGATGGGTGGTTCAAGCCTGACATCCCGAGTTCAATCCAATGAGAAGGCTCTGTGGGTATGGATGGGTGGTTCAAGCCTGATGATCTGAGTTCAATCCAGTGAGAAGGCTCTGTGGGTGTGGATGGATGGTTCAAGCCTGATGACCCGAGTTCAATCCAGTGAGAAGGCTCTGTGGGTGTGGATGGGTGGTTCAAGCCTGATGACCCGAGTTCAATCCAGTGAGAAGGCTCTGTGGGTATGGATGGGTGGTTCAAGCCTGATGACCCGAGTTCAATCCAGTGAGAAGGCTCTGTGGGTGTGGATGGATGGTTCAAGCCTGACGACCTAAGTTCAATCCAGTGAGAAGGGTCTGTGGGTGTGGATGGATGGTTCAAGCCTGACAACCCGAGTTCAATCCAGTGAGAAGGCTCCGTGGGTGTGGATGGGTGGTTCAAGCCTGATGACCCGAGTTCAATCCAGTGAGAAGGCTCCGTGGGTGTGGATGGGTAGTTCAACCCTGATGACCTGAGTTCAATCCCTGAGACCCGTATTGTGGAAGGAGAGAATTGCCTACTGCAAGTTGTTCTCCAGCTCCACACACACCATGCTGTGCACCGTCCACTCACATGAGCATACAAAGGAAAATTGTTTTAGGAGCTAGAGAAATGGCTCAGTGGTTAAGAGCCCTAACTGCTATTACAGAGGGCCCAGGTTCGGTTCTCAGCACCCACATGATGGCTAACAGCCATTTGTCACCTCTTCTAACCTCCTCAGGCTTGCAAAACACAGGTGTACTTGCACACATGCAGGAAACATACTCATACACATAAAATAAAATAAAATTTTAAATGGCCATTTAGGCTTTTTAAAGTTTATAGCTAAGGGGCATTGAGTACATTCACAATACTGTGTAAACATCATACCACCTTCCTCTAGAAGTTTCTCAACTTCCCAACAGAAACTATCCACATTCAAATCTGGCCCTCATTCCAGCTCCCTCCACCCCACTACCATCGTTCTGCCCCTCCATGTCTCCACAGACTATCTCAGGGATTTCATACACAGGGAATAGCGCAGGACGAGTCCTTTGTATCTGGCTTGCCTGTCTAAACAAGGCTGCCCCCATGGTAGCATGGGGCAGCTGTCCTTTCCAAAGCCGGGGAGCGTGGGGACCACGTCGCCTATCCATCATGTGCTGAAGACCAGTGAGGTGATTCCTCCTTTGGGCTTCTGGGAATGATATGCTGTGAAGGGGGCTGTCCAAGCAGTTTGAGGTCCTCCTTCCTGTCCCTTGGATAGACCCATTTACAGGGTTCTTGGGTCTCGCAGGGTTCTGAGGCACCGTGTGGTAACATGGATCATGTGCTCCATGTTGGGAGGACAGACTCAGCTTTTTTTAAATGCACAATTACTGCACCGCAGTGAGTTAGTTAGCTCCATCAAAAGGACTTGGATTTTGTGGCTTGAAGGCTTGTGGCTTAAGAAAGATCCCAGAGCTTATGAACAGTTTGAGAAAGGGCTTTTTGTTTGTTTTATTTGTTTTTCAGATTTAAGCAAATGTAGTATAGCATTTGTACAATAAACAGAATGCCTGGCCTCTCGTGTCTCCTCTTCAGGGGGCCGTCGGAGCACTTGGTATGAACCAGTGGTCAGGGCTATACAACCCTGAGTCACCATTGTGCCCTATGCCTTCTCCAGGCCTCATCCAACCTGGAACCTTTGTAGTTCCTCTTCAGCAGCTGAGGGGCCATATGGCCTCAGAGCTTCCCTAGGAATGTGGATAGGTCATGAGGGGCCTGTGACAGGCCTGGTTCCTACACCCACACACTGCTGGCCAGTGTAACCGGAGCTTGCTACCCATGGACTCAGGAATGCATGTACCCACTGTCCATTGCCCTTGGACACTAACAGCCCACACACCCACTGTCTAGTACCTGTGGACACCAGCAGTCCATGCACCCACTGTCTAGTACCTGTGAACACCAGCAGTCCACGCACCCACTGTCTAGTACCTATGGACATCAGCAGTCCACGCACCCACTGTCTAGTACCTGTGGACACCAGCAGTCCACGCACCCACAGTCTAGTACCTGTGGACACCAGCAGTCCACGCACCCATCTAGTACCTGTGGACCCTAGAAGTCCACGCACCCACTGTCTAGTACCTGTGGACACCAGCAGTCCACGCACCCATCTAGTACCTGTGGACCCTAGAAGTCCACGCACCCACTGTCTAGTACCTGTGGACACCAGCAGTCCATGCACCCACTGTCTAGTACCTGTAGACACCAGAAGTCCACGCACCCACTGTCTAGTACCTGTGGACACCAGCAGTCCATGCACCCCTGTCTAGGACCTGTGGACATCAGCAGTCCATGCACCCCTGTCTAGGACCTGTGGACATCAGCAGTCCATACACCCACTGTCTAGGACCTGTGGACACCAGCAGCCCACACACCCACTGTCTAGGACCTGTGGACATCAGCAGTCCATACACCCACTGTCTAGTACCTGTGGACACCAGCAGCCCACACACCCACTGTCTAGGACCTGTGGACATCAGCAGTCCATGCACCCCTGTCTAGGACCTGTGGACATCAGCAGTCCATGCACCCACTTTCCATGAACAGGCCTGCTATCCAGCACCCTGTCTAGGAAAAGCCACCTCAGCTTGCCTTCTGGAGAGGTGGGGGCTCTGGGTTATCTGCCCATGCTCAGAGACAGAGCAGCTTTACTGTTGTTTTCCATGGAACCCACTGTATCAATTGTGAATCAAGAGTTAAGGGAAATGTTTAAAATCAAATCTGAAACCCCAGGATATGTACAAGAGGGTGATGATTGTGCTGGGGAGTTTTGATCAGTCCCAGCTGCTCCTTTATGTTTGCTTACTTTAGGGAAGAAATGGGCCTTTGAAATGCACGACCAAAATAAACACACGGGCAGCTAGAGCTGGCGTGGGCACGTGAGCAGGCGAATGGAACCAGCCAGGGAGGCCACGGGTCACAGTCACCCATGTCAACGGCAAAACAAATAACCTGCGTGTTCTTCCCCCAATGCCCAAACAGCAGCACCTTCCCTGAGAAATCCTGTCCCACCCAGGAATTAGAAACATTTGTGGGTTGTTCCAGTCCAGGCAAAAGTCTCAACCTTTTAAAAATACTGACTATGGAATGAGAAGTGACTGCAGAAAACACCGAGATGGCCTCACACAGCTGTGCAGGTACCACCCATGCTGGCTGATACCTAGAAAGAGCTTGCTGCATGTGTCCTGTATCGTATCAGTGACCAGCATCAAAAATGATATTCAGAATTCCTCCCTGGGATAGTTAAAGTTGATTGTCTCCATGACAGTATCACCAGAGCCTCTGCGTGTTTCTCTAGGGGACTGTCTTGAGGTGCTCAGTATAGGCTACTGCATGCAACAACATTCCCTGGGCTGGAATCTTGGACTGTGGAAGAAGGGAAAGCAAGCTGAGAGCCTGCCTTCATCTCTCTCTGCTTCCTGTGTGTGGATGGATGTGATCAAGCTCCTGCCCCCTTGACTTCCCACCATGATGGACTGTCCCCTCCAACTGAGAGCCAGAGTAAACCCTTTTGCCAGCCAGAGAATTTTATTATAGCTACAGGAAAAGAAACCAAGACATTCCCATAGGAGAACCAAAACTCAAGTGATTTTTTTGTTGTTGTCTTTGAGACAGGGTCTCCCTGTATCCCTAGATGGCCTGGAACGTGCCATGTAGACCAGGCTGGCCTAGATATCACAAAACTTCGCCTGCCTCTACCCTCCACATGCTGGGATTCAAGGCCTGAGCCAAGGTGCCTGGCTCTCATATAATGCTTAATAATGGATAGTGTTGTAACAATTTTCAACAACCACTTTATTGCAATTATTGAATCTTACTGCTCCATGTGTGAAGCAAATGCCATTTGACTTTTGAGATCAATAAAGCTTATTTTTATAAGCCTGCAGTCATCTCTAAATAAACATCAATAGAAGAGAACAAAAGCGAAAGAAGTCATAAAGGACTTGGGTTTCCCTCACCCACTCTTGACAGCAGCCTCGAGAAGTAGATGTATGGATCTCACTTCCTAAACATAAACAGTTTTAGGAAGCAAAGAGGATTCAGACAGGCAAGATTTGCATTTCAAGGCATCGGTGTCATAATGAAAGATAATGGATTATAGTTTCTACCAGTATTGTCCTTCTGCTTGTCATTGAACCACTCTGTGAAGGAGGAACTGCTTCAAAGGCACACCGTGTTAAAGCTGCTTGCAGGTCTTGGGAGCTCGGCCCACAGGGCTGATCTTGGTCATGACCCACAGAAGACGTGATTGGTGCTCACTAGTCCTTCCAGGAGGCAGGAAGCACACTGAAGGGGAAAATCATAGCTGGTGACATATCAGGGCTGAAGGACTACAGAGGAACGTCCCAGGAACGTTTGCCCCCAGAGCCAAATTCACCTAGAAAGGGGCAGATAGAAGCAACACTCTAATGATCAGACCACAACAGAGTAGGCCGCAGAGCACACTATGCATCTAAAGCAGCCTGGGGTCTGGTGGCCACCTGGGCAGCTCAGCACCTCTGTCTTCCACACTGGGGGACAATGACTAGCAGTCACATCTCATACCAGCACTGCTGTGCACAGAACGCTGCTCTGTGGGTCACAGAGCCTCTTCTGGGGCTGGGGTGTGTCTGTCACTGCCTTTAGGATTAGACTTGCATTCATTTCCATCCATGGGACAAACTTCCTGTGGACTAATATTTATGACAAGTGTTTCTTATACCCAAGAGGAGGTGACTAAATTCAGCAAATCTCCAAATTAGAGGCTAATAATCTCTACTAAAGTCCTGGTCTGCTGAGTAGATTTTTACTTTTTTTTTTTTTTTTTTGGTCTTTTCAAGACAGGGTCTCCCTGTGGCCCCAGCTGTCCTGGAACTCACTCTGTAGACCAGGCTGGCCTTGAACTCACAAAGATTCACCTGCCTCTGCCTCCCAAGTGCTAGGATTAAAGGCATGAGCCATCACACCCGGCAATTTTTACATATTTTTAAGTTATATTTTTAATTCGTTAGGAATGCTTTGGGTTGCAAGTAATAAATTGCTAAACCTGAGCAAAATAAAATCTGTGGAGGTGCATTTCCCTGGTGTCATGATCCTAATTGGTGACATCTGGAGGCTGAGGCGCCCCCTGAGTTTCTGCTCCAGTGTCCTTAGCAAGTTGGCTCCGGATGACAGCAGGCAACTGTGGGTCCAGCCTTCCCTGCAGGTCCTAGTCTTTTAAAAAATGGGGAAGACGGGTCTGGAGAGATGGCTCAGTGGTTAAGAGCGCTGACTGCTCTTGCAAAGGACCCGGCTTCGATTCCCAGCACCCACATGGCAGCTAACAACTGCCCTTAACTCCAGTTCCAGGGGATCCAATGCCCTCTTCTGACCTCTGCAGGCATTGGATGACATGGGTACACTTGCATACATTCAGGCATTACACACATACAAATAAAATAATAAATAAAATATTTATTATTTAAATAAAATATTTTTTAAAAATGGGGAAGATGTCAGGTGTGATAGTACACACCTCTAATCTCAGCACTTGGAAGGCAGAGGCAGGTGGATTTCTGAGTTCAAGGCCAACCTGGTCTACATAGTAAGTTCCAGCTGGGGCTGCAGGGAGAGCCTGTCTCAAAAGACCCCCCCCCCTGCGCAAAAAAGAACAAAGGGCTGGGGTGCAGAAAGCACAGCCCCGGTGGCCCCCCGGAGAGGCTTTCATCTGTATTCCAAGTTGACAGTCCTGGCTGCTGCCTCACAATTCCTGGCCAGGAGAGAAGATCTTCCATGTTCTAGTTTGCTTTTATTGCTGTGACAAAACACTCTGACCAATATCAACTTGGGGAGGAAAGGTCTTATTTGGCTCACATCTCCTGGGTCACAGTTCATCACTGAGGGAGCCCAAGGCAGGAACTCAGGGCAGGAACTGGAGGCAGGAGCTGAAGCACAGACCATGGAGGAACACTGCTTACTGGCTTGCTCCCCTGGCCTATGCTCAGCCTGCTTTTTTATGCAATACACAAAAACCTGCCCAGGGTGGCACCACCTACAGTGGGCTGGGCCCTCTCACATCACTCAATTTCACAGACATGGCCACAGGCCAGTCCAGTGGAGGAAATTCCCCAACTGAGGCTCCCTCAACCCAGGTGTGTCAAGTTGACAGCTAAAGCCATTCAGCACAATTGACCCCTTGTAAACTTGACACATATGCGCACTACTACTAAACCACAACCTTTCCATTTATTGTCCCTAAGATATGATGCTAACCTTAATATCACTACATAAGACAATAACAACCTTAAAAGTCCCGTGATCTTTAAAAAATTCAAATACTTTAAATGTTCAAAGTCTTTATTAAAAGTCTCTTAACTGTGGACTCCTATAAAATACAAAGCAAGAAGTGTCTTATTTCAAAAAGGAAGAATCAGACACACCTAACCCAAACCTATGTTCTTCCAAGTAGCTCAAGGCTGGACATTCATTCATGATCTGAGGTCTGCACAGAAACTGAGGCTCCACCTTTGTCAATGAGTTCGTATGGCCTCTTGGAGTGCAAAGCCTGATTCTCTCCTTGACCCCCCTTAAATCCTGGGGGTCTTCACTGCAACTGAGTCTGCACTTTTACCAATGGCCTTTCCTGGACACTCAGGGTGCCAAGCCTCAGCTGCTCTCTGTGATCCATTATCAAGTACTGCTTCCAGCTTGAGATGGAGGGTAAGGCTCCCCCTGGACCGCAGCTTCTGTGTTCTGACCCTGAGAAAATACTTCCCAGAAGGTTTCACCTCAATGATGCTGGTCTCTTGTTACTTACGTCTGATTTCCAGCCCCAGCTAACCAGCATCAATTGTCCCAGTCAAGCACAAAAGATTTCACTTCCAAAAAAGTTTTAATTTGACACAAGCAACCTGAAAGAGTCTTTACTTCCCTTAAAAAGGCACAAGCCAGGCCTCTATCACCCCCATTGCTCTTCAGCATAACTGTCCCAAGCTCCACAGCAACAGCTCACTAACCTCTAAACACTCGATGACTTTTCCAGTCCAAAGTTCCAAAGCCCTCCACAATCCTCCCTAAACAGCTGGGTCAGGTCTGTCACAGCAATACCCCACTCCTGGTACCAATTTCTGTTCTAGTTTGTTTTTAGTCACTGTGCCAAAACACTCTGACCAATACCAAGTTGGGAAGGAAAGGGTTTATTCATCTTACATCTCTCAGGTCACGGTTTATCATTGAGGGAGCTCAAGGCAGGAATTCAAGGCAGGAATCTGGAGGATGGAGGCAGGAGCCAGACCACAGGCCATGGAGGAACAATGTTTACTGACTCGCTTACTGGCCTGTGCTCAGCCTGCTTTCCTATACAGTACAGGACCACCTGCCCAGGGATGGCACCACCCACAATGGGCTGGGCCCTCCCACATGACTCAACAATCAAGAAAATGTCCTCACAGAGATGGCCACAGGCCAGGCCAGTGGAGGCAATTCCCCAATTGAGGCTCCCTCAACCCAGGTGTGTCAAGTTGACAATTAAAGCTATTCAACACACCCAGCAACAGGTTAGAACAGCCACAACTTAAACCTTGGGCTAAGGCCTCAGGCCAGCAAGCAGATCTGGATAAGCTGTGTTTTGTTGAAGAAGGGTAGAACACAGCCTTCATCTTCCTTTTCTGTGAGCCACCATAAGCCCACTGTTCAGAGGGGCCAGCCTTCTCACACAAAGTGTGTGAGTAGTTTGCAAGCATGAGCCTCATGGAGAGATGGACCACTCCACTAAGCAGAGGTCTGAGGAAGGGCATTGTCACTGCTGGGAGAAAGGTTAGGGAAAGTAGGGAGACCCTGTGAGGAGCTGGCTCTCCTGGGAGGCTGAATGGGGTGGCATGCACTTCTCAGTGGGTCGTGAGGCCCATCCAACCTCTCGGAAGTGCACAGTTTGTCTACACACTAATGAGGAACTTTACCAGATCAGAGCCCCTTGCCAGCGTGCTGGTCCTAAACTGCCCTGAGCTGCTTCCAAAGCAGAGGAGACTTGGCAGGCAGTGGAGGGTCTGTCCCTCACAAGGAGCTCCAGCAACCAGTTAATGTTTAACTAGGCCTGTCAGTGAGAAACGGAGAGAAGGTGGAGATGGGAAGCGACACAGGAGAGTTGTCTGGATACTTTGCATCTCAGACCTCAGACTCAGAAACCAGACCGGACAAGTTCCATGAAGGACGGGTAGGGGCCGGAATAAATTCTGTCACGTATTTAGTTCTCCTATGCATCTCTGCTCCCGCCACTCTCTCCTTTTCTGTCTCCTTCCCTGTGTCTCTGTCTCTCAAGCCATCTCAAGCAGGTCTGAGCCTAGTCACTGACCTAGCATCACCACCCCCAGGCCCAGTGCCCCCCTTTCAGACACTCAGCTCCAATCATGAGGGCGCTACTCCACACAGAGAGGCCTGTGATGAGTCCTTGCTTTCTCTGTCATTTCTCTGTCGTGGTCTCACCCCTTTCCAGGGTCTACCTCTAACTCCACCATCTTGTGGGAGAATATTTTAACATACAAATTTAAGGGATGCCAAGAGCCAGCCTGCAGCACATTTGTTTATGTGCATGTATGTATGCATCTGGAATGCATGTCTACATGTCTCAACGTGTTTTCATTTGTTTATGTGCATGCATGTCTGCATCTGGAATGCATGTCTACATGTCTCAACGTGCTTTCATTGACCTTTTTTATTGCATTTATTGAGTGCGCCCATGCTCCTGAGTACCAGGTACACATGTGGAAGTCGGAGGACAACTTGTGGAGTCAGTTATCTCCTTCCACTATGCAGGTTCCAGGAATCAAACTTGGATCGTCAGGCTTGGCGTACAGTGTTTCATCCATGAAGCCACATCTCTCCAGCTCTGCACTTGACCTTTGCTGGCTTGGCGATCTCTCTCTCTCTCTCTCTCTCTCTCTCCCTCCTCTCTCTCTCTCTTTCCTCTCCATCCCCTTCCTTCCTTCCTTCCTTCCTTCCTTCCTTCCTTCCTTCCTTCCTTCCTTCCTTCCTTCCTTGACTTACTTTCAGCTTCTGCTGTTCTCAAGGGTGACATCCTTTTCTTCTCAAATACCAGGTGTTTTTTGTTTTGTTTTGTTTTTAGAAAAAAAATGTTTCTTTCTTTTTAAAAATATTTACTTACTTTTATGTGTATTACCTGCATGTGTGTAAGTGTATTCATGTCATACAACGCTCAAGGAAGTCAGAAGAGGGTGTCAGATACCCTGGACCTGGAGTTATAGACAGTTAATAGCCACTCTATGGGTGCTGAGAGTCAAACCTGGGTCTTCTGCAAGAGCAATCAGTGCTCTTAACAGCTGAGCCATCTCTCCAGCCCCCCTTTTAATAATAAACATCTTCCTTTCTTTGAAAAATTCATATAATTTATTTTGATCATATCTACTTCCTGGTAATGTTTTCATTGATGACTTTTCTGTCCTACAGTTGCTGTGTTCTTGAGCCCAGGTGTAATGGGGACAGGATATTGAAGGGAATGAAATGTCTCCATCCAGAACCTTCATTTGTATGCCAGTATCCAATCCCCAAACTAAAATCCATCTAAAGTCAGTTGGGCGAATCCCATTTCTACCTCTCCATTTATGTTTTGAAATCATCAGGAAATTTCTTCAGAATAAAAAAAATATCAATACTGAGATGAATCTCTGTGATTCAAAAAATCTCTTGCATAGCCTGGCATGGTGGCACATGACCTTAGTCCTAGCGCTTGGGAGGCAGAGGCAGGTGGAGGCCACTGTAGTCTACATAGCAAGTGCCAGGCCAGCTGGGACTACAGGGTGACCCTCTCAAAAAGACCAAAAAAAAAAAAATGGTCTCTCGCTATAACATTTCACACGTTCTTTGTGGGCACCATCCACCTGCTTGTCTCTGGCAGCGTGGGGCCACATCTTCCATCTGTGCATAACCAGGAAAGAGGTGTGGCTTATGGAAAGCCCAGGGGATGGACACGTACCATCTGCCCAGGCCTGTCACTTCCTTATTAGCTGTGTAAACTCAGCCACTTGGAATCTCCATAAATTCACTTTTCTTCTTGGAAAACAGGAATAATGATAATAGAGGCTATATTTTAGGGCTGTGGCAGAATCAAGATGACTCACATGTAAGATGCCAAACATGAGCTTGGCCAGCTCCTGGGAATGCAATTCTTGTGACTTTCCCTGAAACTACTCAGAGGGAAATGTGAGAGTCTGGGCGCAAAGAGAGGCTGCACAGGGCAAACCCCCTTCTCAGAAGTAGCCAGTGCTCTTTCTGACGTCCATTCCTCCGGACTGGTGGGACTGCATTAGTTCAGGTTGGCTTTCGAGATGAAGCACCAAAACCTGGGGAGAGGCAGATCAGACGCCCCCACCCCAGAACTACATCTTCTCTGGAGTGGATTGTGCAGTGGCCAGAGCAGGTGGGGAGTTAGCAGGTCTTGGTGTGAAGCTGGAATCTAAGTTCTGTCTGAGCAGGGTGCTGGCTACCCTGGACACTGAGGCTCATTTCCTGACCTGTGAACCCATGCTGTACCTTCCACACCTACCCAGACCTAGGTCACTGTTCCTACCATGCCTGGCCTTTGGTGCCCAGTCCCTTTCCTAGTTCTCCCGTGAGTCTTACTTGACACTTCACAGAAACCCAATGCAATTTCCTAACTCACTGGCCCCAGAACAGCTGTCTGTAAGCTCTGATACCCACCAGCCAACTTGAGGGGCTTTCAAAACTATCCATACCTGCCTTGCACCTCTATGTAAAGGAGTGAAACACAGGGACAGAGGCTGTGCACAGGGAAGATGAAGGCACCACTGACCTCATGGCTGATCGGAGTCATGGCATCCGTAGAACCCATACACAGGAGAGAAGCTGCTGGGTATCTAAAAAAAGTAAGGCTGTACCCAAAAGAAGTTCAGGACAAAACTGGGTGGTGGACAGGCAGGTTCCATGGAGGACAGGGTGGGCTCTATAGAAGAGAGGACTTCAACTTGCCTCTAAGCATGAACAGAAAGGGACATGGGTTTATAAATCTTGTCTTCTGAGCTGGAAGTGGTAGCACCCCCTGTGGCAGGAAGATGGCTGAAAGTTTGAGGCCAGCCAGGTCTACAAATCAAGCTTCCCTTGAGCCAGGTCTACATATCAAGCTTCCTTTCAGCCAGGTCTACATATCAAGCTTCCTTTCAGCCAGGTCTATATATCAAGCTTCCCTTGAGCCAGGTCTACATATCAAGCTTCCTTTCAGCCAGGTCTACATATCAAGCTTCCCTTCAGCCAGGGCTCCAAAGAGAAATACTGACTCAAAAAAAAAAAACAAGAAAACAAACCAAAAAATATAAAATAATTAAATTTTGTCTTCAATGCAACTAATTCCTTGGACGCAGGACCATAAAATCTATGTTTTACATTATCTTGTGTTTTGAGTTGCCACTAAAATATTTCCTGCTAATTGAAGAGGGCTCACAGAACTCCAGTGAAGCCCACCCATCTTTATGACTTCCCTCCAAAGGCTAAAACATAAAGGAACCTTCAAATGATTCAGTCAACAACTCTGCCATGACAGCTCCCAGCAGGTAGGAAAGGCTCTCTGGACACTGTAAGAATTCTATGGGAGATGGAAGGGTCTGGCTTCTGTCAGACTCAGGTGACAGCAGCACCAAGCAGGCTTCCAGCTCACCTCCCACCTATGGGCTCTCATTCCGGTGGGTGGATGCAGGAGCTGACCCATCAGCATCTTCAGAGGGCAGCACTGGGGTGCCACCAAGTGCCAGACACTTCTCTTTACCCAGTGTTCCAAATGCCCCATCATGAATTGCTGACATGAATTGCATCTTCCTGCCTGGTACACGGATGTAACCCTTAGAAGGTGCCATGACAGTTGACCCAGGTTTATGCAGTAATTAGCCCTCTAGGTCCCTGTGAATCTTTTTAGAGAACAGGAAAATTGAAAGGATCGCGTTCTCTTTTGTTTTTTTCCCTGCCCCACATCTTGGAGACTTCCAGCTCTTAAGCAAACCTTGATCTTCTCATGTGCTCCCTGGATGTGAATTGTCCTCAGGAGAAGCACATGAGAGCCACCTCAAGGGCATCAGACAAGAATACAGAGAACAATGGGGATTTATAGGCAAACACAGCCATTTGCAAACTCTTCAATAAAGATATACAACCTGAACAAAAGGTAAGTATTTCACTCAGTCTACGAAAGCCTGTGAAATTTATTTTTTGCAAGCTTTTATAGTCCGTGGCCTTCCCTTTCAATCTTGAATAATGGCATTGAATTGAGCTGTAAAAGCTTCCGAAGTTTGAAGTCTTTTGACAAGTTAATTTAGCAGTATGGTAAAAAGTTTTCCCTAAGACAGAATAAAGCCATCGTATCATGAATGCAGCCGTCATCCTGAGGAGAGAAAGACCATTAGGATTACAGATGATGGGCTTTGTGGAGATAGTTTGTGGTTTCGTGTAATCTAGCATCAATATTTCAGGAGAAAGCTGCTCCACTCATCAGTCAGTTGAAAGTCAATACCTCCACTTAAAACCAACACCAGGCCAGATCGCATACATCTTTTTATTGGAAAAATAACATTATCCAGTTTTCTTTCTATACTTTTTTAGATTCTAATTGTGGTATGTGCGTACATGACAAAGAAGTATTTTTTTCTAGGGGAAAAAAACCAAGGAAAAGAAAGCAGCAACAGTTTTGTTGTCTCCCCCTATAGATATATCTCCCACTCACGACTTCCCCCTGTGCTGGGGTGCTTCAAGCTCCTTGAGCATTATACTGGCAGTGAAGCCTACATTAGACAAAGTGAAAGTCAGTCAAAGCATCTCTCATTTTTTTTTTTATTAAAAGTTGATAACACAAAGTACCTGAGTCCCATTTTCTGATACCAGAACAGGAAAGGAAACAGCTGCTGTTTCCCTCGGCATCTCTGTGAGCATTGTTGACTTGGGGAGAGGGGTCCCCCTAAAAATAGGATGGATGGTAAAGATCCAGCTTTGTCATGATGGAGGAAAAAAGCCAAGAAAAATTAATTATAATCTAACAAAGAAATGCTTCGATACCATTTGGTCCTGTGCCCTGAATATAAATCTCCAAATGTTTCTCACTTGAACGTTTAGTGGGGAAAAAAAATAAAATTAAAATTAGGAAACAGATGCCCTGTGTGTTTACAGTGATTCCTTGGGCTGCTTTGAAGTTTTCCCAGGGCATAAGTGGGTTCAGAAAAATGGCTTAGAGAAGTGGCCCCTGAGCTTTGAGATAAAAGATGTTTTTGTCTGATGAAATGTTACCAGTGCTAAAAACTAGATGAGAGTCTTCCTGGGAAGGGAGGTGGAACTATTTGTTTTATTTTTTTCTTTTGAGACAGGCTTTTGTGTTTCTGAGGGTAGGCACTGAACTTGCTATAGAGCCAAGGATAATTTTGAACTTCTGCCTCTTTGTTCAGAGTACTGCACTATCAGGCTTGGACTACCATGCCTGGTGTTTGGAGGGCTGGGGTCCAGCCCAGAGTTTCCTGCATGCCAATGGGCAAGTATGCTTCAGACTGTTTTGAAGTGACTCTGACTTTGGTGTTGTTGATAGAGGGAAGATGTCAGTTGGTCTTAGTACGTTCACTGAGTATAGGATGAAATAGTCCAATGGAATTAAAGAGATAACACCAAGCATGGAACGGATTAACAGCACAGGCTCTCAGATTAGCCACCCTGGATCAACCTGAGCTCTGCCCTCAGTGGATGTTCCCTGAGTAAGTCCCCAATCAGGTTCTCCCCAAGGCCTGCTGTGTGACAGGCACCATGCTTGAGGACTACCACAATGAAGGTAGCTGGATGTCTAAGATGGCCTTCAAGTGGGTTCCTTCTTACTTCTCCAGTCTTAGATGGCTGCAAGGATGGACTGAGGGAAGGCCCAGCCTGGGCTTGTTTCAACACTTTTGCACACAGTAACTGCTGAGATATTTAAAGTATGATCATATGGGGTGTTGTGTGTGTATGTTTGGATGTATGTATGTGGTCATGTGTGTATGTCTATATGTAGGCACTTTTTTTATGTGTATATACATGCTTGTGTGTATATATGTGGAGATTCACATTGGGTGTCTTCCTCAATTGCTTGTCATTCTTATTATTTGTTGAGACAAGGTCTCCCACTGAGCTTGGGACTCAGGATTCAGTAAGGTCAGCAGGCCAGGATCCTCTTGGATTAGTTACTTTTCTGTTGCTGTGATAAAAGACCATGACCAAGGCAAATTACAGAAGGAAGAGTCTATTTGGCTCAGGATTCCAGAGGAATAAGAGTCCATTGTGGTAGGGAGGTGTGGCAGGGGCCTGCCAGAGCAGACAGCTGAGAGTTCCCATTTTCAGGCACAGGAAGTAGAAAGCTACAGACTGGAGGTAGGCAAGTTGTATATTCTCAAAGTCCACATGTTTCTTGACATGTTTCTTCCAGCATTGCCGCACATCCTAGAGGTTCCGTGATGTCCCCAAACGATGCCACCAACTGGGGACCAAGTCTCCAGATCCTTGAAGCCTATGAGGACACCCATCCAAACCCCTACAGGCTGACTGTGAAATTCTATGAATTTCAACTGTGAAACTGGCCCCATGTCTATACATGATAATGGAAAGATGTGCATAGTGTCTCTTTTCTGGATCGTGGAATGATGATGCTCATTCAGCATATGTTTTGGGGGGGGGCATGGGCTGTGAAAAGTTGACAAAGTACATGAATGAACAAGAGAAGATGTTCTGGGACTTCCTGCCCAGTGTGGGAGAGAGGTCTTGGGTAAGGAACCACTAAGTAGCTAAATTCTAATAAAATCTGGTGTGCGTGCGTGCATGTGTGTGTGTGTTTGTGTGTCTGTGTGTGTGTGTGTGTTCCTGTGGGTGTATGTGTACATGAAGGACAGAAGGTGATGTTGGGTATCCGCTCTCCAGCTTTCCACATTTTATTCTGAGGCAGGGGCTCTCACTGACTGTCTGTCTAGTTCCAGGGATCTTCCTGTCTTCCTCCCCAGTGCTGGTATGCCAGGCGTGCACAGCCACACTCAGCTTTTTGTGTGGCTGCTAGGGATCTGAGCTCAGGTCTTTATGATTTTACAGCAGACCTGACCAACTGAGACCTGTCCCCATCCCCTAATGAGACCCCTGACCAACTGAGACCTGTCCCCATCCCCTAATGAAGTCGTGACAAAGACTCTGTTCTTTGAATTGTCCTCCATAATTGTCTGCTTTTATATTTGTCTGTTTTAAATTTTTTTCTGTGTTGCTGTTAAATATTTACAGAAAACTAGAAAGCATAACTAACGATCAAACACATGGTCATGCGACTGCATACCCAATGCTGTTGTCTCTCTCCTGACTGTGTACCCTATGCAGGTAACCCTCAGTTCATTCACTCAACCATGGAAAGGCCTTTGGCTTGTTTCTAGTCTGTGGGTGTGAGCAGAACTGCTGTGAACATTGTGTCTTGGTTTAGTGTGAACCTAACTTTAGATTCCCTTAGGGATAACACTGTACAGCAGGGTCACCAGGTTCTGGGTTAGGTGTCTGTTTAAATTGAAAAATAATATGCAATAAACAAAAGTGAAACCCTTATGTCTCCAAGCTGTGTGCTGTGCATTCCCAGGGGCACCAGAGAAGGGCATGCTGCGGCACTGTTCCCTCTGCAGCAGTCGTGTGTGTGTGTGTGTGTGTGTGTGTGTGTGTGTGTGTGTGTGTACTGTTTCTCTTTGCAGTTCCTGTAGGTGTTGGAGGAGCTGACTGTGCCTCTGCCTATGATTTGCTTTTCCCTAGGGGCTAATGGTGTTGAACAATGAGGTTTCCCTTTGTGATTCCTGTTTCTTGCATTTTGTCTATAAAATCCTTCCATGGATCATGACTCTTCTCCCACTGCCTTCTAAAACTCTGAAGTTTTACTTTGCCCATACAGATTATTTTTCTGCCAAATTTCTGTGTTGTGGAGGAGATAGTGATTTTATCATTCTCTTGGTAGGCATAGCCACCCATGCAAGCTCAGTGATTTAGTGGTCTGTCTCCATTGCTGCCGGATGCAGTTCAGTCACAGATCATGTTTCCATTTGTATACTTGCTGTTGTTGGGGCTGTCTGTCCTGTTGCTTGTCTGTCCATCCCAAGGCAGTTCTTTATGGCAGAGTCCCAAAAGCTTAGAATGACATCCGATAATAATACATTTCCAGGTTTATTTAACAAAATTGCCTGACCTATTTCAGGAGCAACTAGCCAATGATTGTACTGAAATTTTAAAATGTTCAGAAAGAAGGCCATTCTCACAATTTCTAGTCTTTCCATCCATGGATATAGCATTCATTTAACTGTGTTCAAGATATGTCAATTAAAAGGTACACATTATGTCCTCTGTTTTGAGGAAAGAAAAAAAGTACCAACTGGTTTGTGATGAACACCAAACGAAGGGCCAACTTTAAATCCTATTTGATTTCTGAGATCTATGTTTCTGAGTTGATAAAATTTAGTAACCGTCTTCAGTTATTCAGGTTCTTTGAAAATAATTTTCTCAAGCTCATAAAATAGTTTTCAACAGAGTTTGATGACCATCTCTATCAGGACAAAACTTCTGATATATATATAACTAGGTATTAGGGGAAGTTTGCATCTTTGATCTCTGTTTATTATTATCTAACTAATTAATTTGGAGTTTTTTGAGACAAGGTCTTGCTGTATACCCCTGGCTGGCCTGGAATTTGTTATGTAGACCTGGTTGGCCTTGAATTTACAGAGATACTCCTGCCTCTGCCTCTTGGGTGCTGGAGGTGTGGTATGCTACCATTCCCAGTTGGTACTTTGAAATTCTGAGTGTGGCTCACTGGTACATAAGAATGCAGTTTCAGTCGGGTGTGGTGGCACACACCTTTAATCCTAGCACTCGGGAGGCAAAGGCAGGGGGATCTCTGTGAGTTCAAGGCCAGCCTGGTCTACAGAGTGAGTTCCAGGCCAGCTGGGGCTATAGGGAGACCCTGTCTCAAAAAGACTAAGTAAATAAATAAATTAAAAAAAAAAAAAAAGAACACAGTTTCAATAGATGGGTCATGTGTGCCACCCTCTCACCAGCTCTGGTGGTTTGCCGAGAGGTTTTCTCAGAGCTACCTCTTAGTAACTGATCTCCAACCCCAGTATATCAGGTGGTCTTCCTGGTGTCAATTCTCCCAGTGTGCTGAGATTTGCTTGTGGCCTCCTGTGTGTGCAAGGCCCATGCTCACATCTAGTCACCATCTCTCTAGAGAGCCTGCACTTCCTGCTTAGGATTCTAAGACCATAGGATGCTTTCAGTCTACAAACATTAAAATAAACTTGATATTATTACACAAATTATGTATTTCAGTCCTGAAGAGAATAATAATACTCTCCGATGCTGTGGACTTACACATTTCTCCTTGGAATTACTAAGTTTTGAATTAGTGTTATCTTTTGGTTAGATTCCCAGAAAGAAGTCTCAGCTGCCATATCTTCCAGGTGAACCTTCCTACCACACAGTGACCACCTTTATCTCCAACAGCACCTTCTTTCCCTAGAAACTTTTTAATGTAAAGTTTTCATTGATTCCTTGAGGATTTCATACATGGATACAATGTATTTTTTATGTATTCACCATTCAGCCCCCCAACTTCTCTAATTCCTTGAGTAATGTTCTTTTTTCCCCCAATCTCAAGAAGTTCAATTAGATGTTTTACATTTCTGTAGAGCACAGGTGAAGGCGCATTGTAGAGGAAGAACAGAAAAATGTCGGAGAGCCACTCGGTGTCTGGGAGTGGAAAGGCTCCAACCCCTGGACCTGGGCATCCAGGACCACATGTAGAGTCAAGCCCTTGGCTGGCCCCCCCAAAGAGCTGGGAAGTGCATTCTGGAGAATCGGTCCTCCCAAGAGTAGAAAGTGCAGATGATAGACCCTCCCTGTCCCCATCCTAAGTCTAACACAGAGGCAAAGCCCTGTGCACAACTTGGGATATCAGGACAGGGGCCGTTGGGAATGCAGCCACTCAGAGAAGGTGGGCACTGCTACCTCTAACCTCTAATCTGCTCCACCATCAGCCCACCACCAGAGGAATGTGCAACATGGCTCACAGTTAGGGACCACAGCTCCAGGCTCATGGGAGGGGACCACAGTTCCAACTCACAGGAGACCACATCTCTGGCCCACAGGGATGGGAGAGAACCACAGCTATGACTCATGGGAGGAGACTGCTCTAAGTTTATAGGAAGGGACCACAGCTCTAGCTCACAGGAGGGGACCACAATTCTGGCTCATGGGAGGGGACCACAGGACCAGGATTATGGGAGGGGACCACAGTTCCAGGTTTATGGGAGGGAACTATAGCTCTAGCTCACAGGAGGGGACCACAGATCCATGTTCACAATAGGATCTCAGCTCCAGCTCACGGGAGGGGACTACAACTCCAGGTTCACTGAAGGGGACCACAACTCCAGCCCGTGTGAGGGGAACACGGCTCTGGCTTACAGGAGAGGACCACAGCTCCAGGTTGACAGGGAAACAACCACAGCTCCAGGTTCACAAGACGGGTCCACAGGTTCATGGGAGGCAACGACAGTGCCAGGTTCATGGGCGGGGGCCTAATTTCAGTTATGATTCCTACTATTTTCCTGTCAGCATTGCTCTTACATGATTGTACCTGTGTTTAAGAAAGAGCATTTTGGTTTCTGAGCAGCTAACAGTGGCAACAGTTACTTGCTGGCTTGAATTTCTCACTGCAAGGGGAAAAAAACCCACACTTTTTGCTTAAGGAGAGAGATGGATTGAGAATTTCTTTCTCATGATAAGGATTCAGTTTGCTTTTTTGGTGTCTGCTGACAAGTGACGAGACATCTTATTGGAGTCATGTTTTAAGTCTTCATGGCTTTTTCAACCTGTTTTTTAATATAAAAATTTATTTTTGTATCTGTATGAATGTACTGTCTGCATGTAGGTTTGTGCGCCCATGTCGTGCAATGCCTCGGAGGTCAGGGAGGGTGTCAGTTTCCCCTGGAACTGGAGCTAATGACGGTTCTCAGCCACCATGTGGGTGCTGGAGATTGAACCTGGGTCTTCTGCAAGAGCAGTCGGCACTCTTAACCACTAGACCATCTCTCCAGCTCCTCAACCTGTTTGTTAAGTTGGCTGGTTTCTTCTTTTGGTTATATTACTATAATAATAATAATTATTATTATTAATTTTGAGATAGAGTCTCAGTTCAGGCTGGCCAATAGCTTGGCAGGAAGCTCAGGCTGGCTCATACTCCCAGCCCTTCTGCCTTAGATTCCCAAATGCTGGGATCACAGGTGTGCGCCACCACGTCTAGGGTGTTTTCCTGTTTCTGAAAGATTCCCTTTTGAATGCTTCATGGGTACACCTCTCCATAAATCCTTCACAAGTCTCATCAGACTCTGAAAGACCAAGTCCTGATAAGTAGGTAGAAGCCAACAATGATTCTTCTTGCTTGTCTAGGATAGACCAATGAGCAGTCAAAGTATGGCTTTCCACTTCATATAAATTTGCTGTAGGGAATTCGGTTCCTTCCTCTGAGCAGTTTCTGTCACCTACATCACCACCTCTAGGATGGGCAGGGGCCGAAGCCGCTGCAGCCGCTGGCATCATTCCCACTACTGTGACTCAGGGCTTTTACCTGGCCCAGAACTTGGGCCACCACGATCCATAAGCTCAGAGCCACTGTAGTGCAGCCAGCCACCCACTGGCGAGCAATGCCACCACCTTGTCGATGTTCTTGGTGGGGCGCAGGGACTTGGGAACAGTAGCCAGGTCTGACAAGCCCATGCAAACAGCGTGATCACGTGCTGCTCCTCCTCTAGTTCTGTGGCTCTGGTTCCATGGCTGTGGTCTCCAGGCCATGCTATCAGTGGGTTGATGCTGGCTCAGTGCTGGCTCCATGCTTGTGGGGCCCCCTGTACTCCTGATGCTGTCTTTCCCTAGAAATTTTGACTCATTGGTAATAACAGAAACTTTGTTGACTTTTGGCTCAAATATATCACTTTTGCCCCCTCAGATGATCAGTGTGTCCCCACATGGTCCTGTTTGGTGCTGTCACTCACAAACAGTAGGAAGGTGGCCTTGATTTTTAGGTGAAACTTATCAAGCTGTCTTTACCTGGTAAGTGTAGTCCATGTGTTTTCTTTCTTGTGATACATTGTTTCGGTGGTGGTTTGGATGAGAAGCGTCCCCCATAGGCTCATATATGTGAACACTTGATCCCTAGTTGTTGGTGCTGTTTGTGAACCTTCAGGAAGTTGAGCCTTGCTCTACAGGAAGTCCTACCTTGGGGGTGGGCTTTGAGGGTTAGAGTCTTTCCCCACTTCTTGTTCCCACCCTCTGCTTCTGGTGCGTGGATAAAAATGTGACCAGCCACTTTCTGCTGCCAGGCGGTGCCTTCTCTGCCTGGATGACTCTTGGCTGCCGCAGCTCTGCTCCATGATGGACTTCTTCCTTCTAGAACCATAAGCCAAAATAAACCCTTTCCTCCTCAAGTTGTTTTTGTAGTGGAATTCTGTCACAGCAACAGAAAACTAACCAATACAGAAAGCATGCACGCACGTGTGGCTCTCCCTCAGCACTCACTGCTTCCTGTTGACTTACCCTTTCTCTAATTCTATTCTGCTTCTATTAGACCCCTTCTCCTCTGCTGCCCCCATGCCTGCTGCAATGTTTCAGAATTTGTTTACTCCATTTCAAGGTGTTTCTTTGAAAACGTTAACACTTTTTGCTCAACAGAGTTTAAAGGCAAAGCTAACAACTCCCGACGCTGCTGCTCCTACAATCATACCTTTCTGGCTTCTCTTTTTTAGGATACGCCTGAAATTCTCCATGCCCTGTGCACCTTGTGCCTGCTTAGAGTCTTACAGTTTCTCTGCTTAACATTTTGTGTAGCTGATTTTATTCCCTGGCCAGGGTAGGTATTAGGAAGAAGGGGGCAGAAGGGCAGGGAGATCACTTCAGGGCTTGCCTGGGGCTTTTCCTACCATGGTAACTGTTCCCTATCTTCAAGGGTTCTGCCATCTGATAAGTACACATATCCTAAGCCTAAACTGATGCCCACGTAGCAAGAGAACTCTATGCTGAAAATATGGAACGCCTCTTTTCAGATATATATGGGCTGCTTGCAAACACTGGGTATCACCACATATACTGTCATTTGAATATGATTTATACCCCCGGTTCTTATGTTGGAGACCTGGTCCCCAATGTACTTGTGCTAGGAGGTGCTAGTGTGACCTTTAAAGAGTAGTTAGCCCCTTGGAACTCTACCCTTATAAGTGATTAATACAGTTCTCATCCCTCTCACTTGGCTTTGCACATGGCCTCCTCTCATGGCGACATGCTCCCTCTGCACATTCGCTGTTCTCTTGCATTCGTGTTCACGCTTTGCACATATTCTTGGTCGTACTTTTTTCTGTCATGCTTAGAGCAGTAGAGGACCTCCCCAGAAGCCAAGCAGATGGCGCTGGTGGGTCTTTCAGCCTCTAGAACTGTGAGTTAAATAATTGTCTCTAGTGAATTCTCAGTCTCAGATGTTCTGTGATTGGAGAAAACAGATGGAGTGAAATGTCTTATGTGGCCATAAGACAGACATGAACCTGTGTGGCTGGCTCAGCACTGGGCATGCTCAGGGCTGAGGAAAGAGGCACAGGTGGGCTGCAAAGCCCTGAAGCTGGTTGTGCCTCAGACAGGCATGCAGGAAGAAGTCTAGGAGGTGTCAGAGTCCTGAAAGGGGCGAACAGGGTCTGTGCCCAGGAGCTTTCCACCTAGGTCTCAAGAATCTTGGGCCCAAGAAGGATGAGCAGGAGGGAGGCATACAGTGTACTTACTGTAGGATTTATATACGTGGAGCACGCTCTTTAGGAAAGGGAGACCCCCAACTAGCAAAGCCTAAATGCTTTTGTATTGGGCCAGATGGAGAAGGGATTGTAGAAAAGGAAGGGGGCTGTGCAGGGAGGCTAAAGGAAATGAACATGATTTTATTTGTTTTTTTTTAATTTTTATTTATTTTTGTATGTGTATGAACGTACTGTCTGCATGTAGGTCTGTGCACCCGTGCGTGTCGTGTAATGCCATGGAGGTCAGAAAGGGTCTCAGATTCCCGTGGAACTGGAGTTCTCCTGGAATTGGAGTCACAGACAGTTCTTAGCCGCCATGTGGGTGCTGGGGATTGAATCTGGGTCCTCTGCAAGAGCAGTCGGCGCTCCCAACCTCTAGGCCATCTCTCCAGCCCCAAGGAAATGAACATGATTTTAACAGGAGCTGTTTGCACCCAAGTTTCTGGGTTGTGACTTCCCACTAAAAATGTTTCTTTTTCTGTTTGTCCAGGGAAGGCATCACTTCTGGGGGAGGCGGAACCTCGTGCTCCAGGAAGAACAGAGATTGGAAGGCCCTTAGCTCTGGGTGGCTCCAGTGGCAAAGTGGCCTGCTGGGAGGGAGGGTCCGGTGGGGCTGTGGTCAGCTGTTCTTCACTCCCTTGCAGCTGTGATGAGCCTCCAAAACCAGTGCACTGTTAGTTAATTTAATCCTAGCACTTGTGAGGCAGAAGCAGGCGAATATTTGTGAGTTGAAGGCCAGCCTGGTCTACAGAGTGAGTTCCAGCACAGCTGGGGCTACAGGGAGACCCTGTCTCAAAAAGACCAAAAAAAATTAAAAAGTTGAGCCAGGCGTGGTGGTGCACGCCTTTAATCCTAGCACTCGTGAGGGAGAGGCAGGCGGATCTTTGTGAGGTCAAGGCCAGCCTGGTCTACAGAGCGAGCGAGTTCCAGGACAGCTGGGGCTACAGGGGAGACCCTGTCTCAAAAAAGACAAAAAATAAAATAAAATAAAATAAAATAAAATAAAATAAAATAAAATAAAAGGGTTGTCCTCAATGGACCTGATTGAGTTAGGAATGCTCTTCAAAGTAGAGAGAGGTCAAGCTGGAGTATCTCTTGCTGTCCCTAGAGGTCCAGACTGCCCTGTGGAGGAACAAGAAACAGAAAATGTCGAGTGGCCCCTAAGAGCTCAGAAAGGCCTGAGCAGATGGCTTCAGGAAAGCAGGGACTCTGGTCCTGCCACGGCAAGGAATTAAATTCTGCCACCTGCCAGTGCTCCTGGAAGAAGACCCTGTGCTTGGCCCAGTCCTGTGGAGACTTCTGACGCAAAGTTGAAAGCCTAGAAACATGCAGTTTCCAGCTGCAAAATGTATGGCAAGTTTGTTACGCAGCCGCCACAGCAGCTACACAGGACACCATCTGTCCTTGCCCTGTGTGCCCTTTTGTACACAGGCTGTAGGTGGGGGGCTTGGGGTCTCTGTCCCCCAGGTCCTGGCACTTCCTGACTGAGCACAGTTGGGAGCGATACTGCTCAGTAAGCACTGTGTCCTGGAGTCCTACACTGCTAACTGGAGTTGCCAGTGCCCTTCCTCAGCCCTCTGCTGAGCGGCTTTTGGTGGGGGCTCAGCACTGCCTGGATGTGCCTCTAGCCTTCCTCTTCCCTGAGTGGAGGCTCAGCTGGGCCAGCCTGCTTGGTGACCAAGGCTTTTCTCTCAGCAGAGGAAGCAGTGACTCGTGGCTGCTGTGGTCCCAGTGATGGGTCTTGTCTGCCTTGGGAGGCAAGCTGTCACTTCTCTATGGTGACTTTCTTGAAGCTGGCACACACAGGCCACTGCCCTGTATCTGTTAGGTCTTTAGGACTCATGGCTGCCTAAATCCCAGGTGCTCCGTCCTCTCCAATTTTAGGACATCCGCCTGCCATTGTTTTTCCCTCTCCCGTTTTCTCTCAAGCTGCCTTGTTTAGATTCCCAAGGCCAAGCTCAAGCTGTGGTTCCTGTGCATTTGACTTACAGAGGCAAACAGGCCAGGGTAGGTGCAGGCGCTGATCAAGGCTAAGATGTGGGCTCACCCTGAGAGTCTTCGTGATCCCATAGGGAGCTCAGGAGCAGGGCAGGCATTGTGGCAGGACAGCTTTCTAAGCGCAGCAACCAGGTACTGGTCTCCACAGACAAGCATCACCAGGTGAGGTGACTTCCTCTGACCAAGGACAGTCTGGTGGAAGCCACAGACCTGAGCAGTTGTCACTTCCAGATGGGGCTGGGTGCAGTAGCTAGGCAGGGAATCTCTGCAAGGCAGTCACATAGCTCTTGATCTGAACAAACGGCCACCAGGTTCCTGTCTTTGAATCTCTGGTTTGCACATGGATAATTTCTTCAGATATATCTTCAAATGTCTAACAACATCGTCTAATATGCTTTTTATCTTCCTCGCTAAATTTTTAATTTTAATGACTACATTCTTCATGTCTAAAAGTTTTGTTGCTTCTCTAAGGGCAGTTCTTCTTTTCCTTAGTGTCATATTCTCTTGTTACACAGCCAAGCTTCGGTAACTTCTTTAGTGATTTCTAACGCATTTATTTTTATTTATTTATTTATTTATTTATTTATTTAATTTATTGTCTTTTTTTGAGATAGGTTCTCCCTATAGCCCCAGCTGGCCTGGAACTCACTCTTTAGGCCAGGCTGGCCTTGAACTCACAGAGATCCACCTGCCTCTGCTTCCCAAGTGCTAGGATTAAAGGTGTGTGCCACCACATTCTTAGCCACCATGTGGGTGTTGGGAATTGAACCCAGGTCCTCTGCAAGAGCAATTGGCACTCTTAACCGCTGAGCCATCTCTCCAGCCCCTATTTTTAATCTTTCTTACATGATCCCAGTGTCTTGGGTGGGTTAAGTCCTGATCTTCATCTATCTGCTGGCTCTTGCTCATGGTGAATCTTTTTTATTTTTATTTATTTATTTTTTTATGGCTTCTGGGGCTGTGGCTGCACAGCAAGGCCCCCTTATTCCAGAGCACTCTGGGGCCCAGTAAATCATTTCTTATGGTCTTATACTTTTATATAAAATTTCATATTCTGGGGCTGGAGAGATAGCCTAGCGGTTAAGAGCACCGACTGCTCTTGCAGAGGACCTGGGTTTGATCCCCAGCACCCACATGGTGGCTAAGAACCGTCTGTAACTCCAGTTCCAGGGGAATCTGAGACCCTCTTCTGACCTCCATGGCATTGCACGACACGGGTGCACAAACCTACATGCAGACAGTACATTCATACACATACAAAAATAAAATAAAACTGTTTAAAATTTCATATTCTATATAAAACGTTCAGGTTGTATAATTTTTGGTCATGAACTCGTCATGAATGAATTTCTCACTGGGAATCCTTGGGAACCTGGTTTGAGGGTTGAGCTTGGAGCCACCTACTTTTACCAGCAGCTCTAATTCTCCCACAGGGACTCATTTTTGCATCACTGCCTGGGCCAGAGTCCCAAATGCTGTAAGTGGTGCAGATGTGACCTGAGATTGGCTACATGCTGCTGGGGAGCTTCGTTTGGTCTCCCTGGACAGGCAGCATACTTTTTCTACTCTGGACTATTTTCTCTTTGCCACATTCAGACTCCAGACCCTGCATTAGAAAGACCAGGGAAGATTTTCTGACAACACACTAGTCAGGTTTCTTCTTCCCTCTCCTCTTTTCCTATGCTGGGGGTGAGAACCCAGGCTCTCATGCTTGTTAGAGACCTTTCTTTCCTCACTGTGGATTGCGGGGTCCTCTTGCTTTCTTGTTCACTCCCCATGGGTATGTCCTAGCACTAACTCTTAGGTCTTTTTTTTTTTTTTTTGGTCTTTTTGAGACAGGGTCTCCCTGCAGCCCCAGCTGTCCTGAAACTCTCTATGTAGACCAGGCTGGCCTTGAACTCACAGAGATCTGCATGCCTCTGCTTCCTGAGTGCTGGGATTAAAGGCATGAGCCACCATGCCTGGCTTCTTAGGTCTTTTGTAAGGAGTGTGCCTCCAGGTAAGAGTGAGGTAAGCTAGTCTGTGGCTCATCAGAGTCCTGGATTTTGTCCTTTCCTGGTACTGAAACTTCAAACCTGAATGACAACATCCTTCCCCAACTCTGTGTCTCCAGTGTTCAGTCCAGGCCAGAGCTTGCCTGCTGCCTGTCTCTTGGCCACCTCCAGGTCTGCGACTCTGCCTTTCCTCAACCACCATCCCTTCCCCACATGAAGCCTGGAGCTCAGCATGAATTATGGCCTCTGTCTTCCACCCCTAGTGCCATCAGGACTCTCACTTCTTGCCCTGTGTCGCTAAACCAATTGCCTATTCTCTACAGCAGAGCTTTTGGGTGCTACAATCCCCATGACTCTGAGCCACTACAAGCACATCACCTTCTCTCTGGCTGGCCTCTGGTCAATAGTGATCCTTTGTGCATTACTGCTCAGATCCTTTTTCAATCCCCCACCTAAGGGCCTGCTTCCTGACAAGAACATTCAGAGTTATCCTTGTTATCTGTACCCCTTAACCTCCTTCATGCTGGGCTAATGAGCATACCTTCTGTAAAGGAAGGCTGGTCCCCAACATCCTGCCCCACACTGCAGACAGGACCCTGGCCAAATCAGCCTGTTTCTTCCTTTCCATGGAGGTATACCTCTGCTTGATGGTTCTGTTGGGCATTTTCAGAATTGAGGCCTGAGCAAGAAGATCCTTGGCTTGTACCTAATGCTGTCACAGCCCCATGCTGGCATTAGAAGTCTCAGGAGTCGGGGCTAGAAAGATGGCTCAGTGGTTACGAGCGCCAACTGCTCTTGCAGAGGACCCAGGTTTGATTCCCAGCGCCCACATGGTAGCTAAGAACTGTCTTTAACTCCAGTTTCAGGGGAATTCGACCCCCTCTTCTGACCTCCGTGGCACTGCACGACACGGGTGCACCAACCTACATGCAGACACTCATACATATAAAAACAATTAAAAAAATAAAAAAAAGTCTCAGGAGTCAACAAGTGGTACACCTCTGAGGCCCCTGCTCCTCTTCCAGAACATGGTTCACATGCTAGGGACCAGGAGTCCACAATCAGTGGCCTGGTGCTGTTTCCAGGTCCTCTGTCTCAGAACTATCTCATCCCCACCCTAGGGCTGACCACAGCAGGGTTCCTCCTTTTGGGCAGGCTTTATGGGAATGTCTGTATTAGTGGGTGGGACTCAGAAGTGAAGATCCTTGAGGTGGGACGTGTGGCCTGTGGCAGGGAGGGGAAGGTAACAAACCAGCATTTGGAGAGCCTGCTCTGGAGCAAATTTCAAGGAGTCCAAGAATTGTGAATTCTAAATGGGGATGGTGCCCACAGAGGAGGGCATGCCTATTCCACGCAACATGTTCTGCTGGCCCTGAAGGGTTCAGATAAGATGGAAAGCCTGGTCTCTCATTTGGCTCCAGTGCTTCTATCTCCTCTTCCACACTCTTCTGGAACACAGGCAGGCTGGCCTTCCCCAGGGTCTTCCCAGGCAATGACCTTCTTTCACTTTGGCTGATGATCTGTGGCCCTCTAAGTTTTCAAAGCCCAGCCTTCCCCACCAAGAGTGGGTGCTGGAGCAAGCGTGGGCCTGTGAACATCTGGTCCTCTTGGCTCCCGTGCCAGGCACTGCATGTGTGACCAGTGGCTGCTCACCTCTGCCTCAGTGCCTTATTTCCTCTGATGCTCAGGGTTGGGTGTTGGGGGAAAGGGACACCTGGAAAATTAGTTTACCCCACCTGGAAAGTCAAGGTGGAACACTGGTAGGTCGATATTTCCCCTTTCCTTCTGGGCACAAGCAGACTAGCTGACTGGAAGTGTTGGCACTCCCTCCTTCCTGTTCTCAGCCCATCGCCCCCACCTTCCATGGCCCTTGTGTAGTCCCTGCTTTGGGGGACTACGGTTAAGACAGGGCAGTTTGTCTGGAGTTCCTCAAAAGGCGTGAGGCTTTGTGAGTTCAAGGCCGGACTGTCTACAGAGTGAGTTCCAGGCCAGTTGGGGCTACAGGGAGACACTGTCTCGAAAAGACCAAAAAAAAAAAAAAAAAAAAAAAAAAAAAAAAAAAAAAAGGCGTGAGGCTCAATCTTCCCTCATCCCCTCTGTCACTAAGCCCAGCAGTGGCCCTGTTCAGAGGACTGTCTCCAGGTCCCGGGATCCCTGTCTTCCCCTGCCTCCCCTCTTCCCAGGCTCTGTTCCTCTTCCTGTTTTGGATCTCCTGTGGGCCTGGCTTCTATTCTCACCTCCTCTGAATTCATGTACTTCCCTCTGCTGAGGACACCAATGTGCTATCTCAAAATCCATCAAATTAAAAAAACAGTGGCCAGTAAAGGCACACTCACAGAATCAGTGGTCTGGTGAAACTTGGGTGAGCTGAGCTTGGGAGGTCCTGTGATGGTCCCAGCTAGTTTGTTGGCCCATGGCTGTTTAATAGCTTGGTTGAACCACCCTTATCTGGAGTGGGTTGAGTAGGGACCTTGGTGGGCAGAGGACAGTGAGACAAAGCTGAGAAGGTTGGGATGCCATGAGCCTTGGTGACCCCCTGCCTGCTTGGTACCTCTCCTCACTTGTCAGCAAGCCTTGCAGGTCCGAGCTGACTTGGAGTCACTCAGATGCTTGTCAGCAGGTTCCTTAGTTAACTTTTCTGCCCTTATTTGAATATTTATAATCATTACAAAAGTAACACACATGGGGAGCAGATAGAAGTCAGCTCCCCTGCCAAATGCCAGAGAAAACCCAAGCGTCTTCGTCATGTGTATGTACATCCTTCTCATATCCGGGGTCTGTAAATGTTTGCATTTGTAAAAAATTTGTAATATAATGATGTTTTGTAATCTTTTTTTCCCCTTAATGCTTAAAATGAATTTCTTTCCAAGAGTGTTCTGTATGATCTGGAGAATGATCTACAATTGCTGTGCTTCAGTGTTGAACAAGTGGATTTATCAAGAATGTCACAGGCTGGAGGAAAAGAGTAACACTGAGTAGCAGACAGAAGCACATCCAGCATGGTGCTCACGACACCCAGCAGAGCTGAATGCAGGAGTCTGATCCAGAGAGCACACAGAGGTGACCGCATCAAATCAGGGGTTTGCACACATGCAGCAGAAACCAACTGGGGAGGTCGCGGCAGCTAGATGGAGTTCCTGAGAGAGCTCTGGTCTGAGGACCCTTCTCTGTCCTCTGCACAGATGAGCTTCTTGCCTGTTTTATCCCACCACAGGCATTGGGTCTGAAGGAAAAGGGAGAGGGGCTGCTTCTAGAGCCAACTTTCCAGTGTGCTCAAACAACACACAACAATTTACGAATACAAATTATGAGAAGAAACTAATAAATCATTCCACGTTTATTCCATGTACTGTGAGCAGAGGACAACTTGTAGGAGCCGGCTCTCCTTCCACCGTGCTGGCTTCTGGACTGAACTCAGGTCTTCAGGCTTGCTACAAGCCTTCTTACCCACTGAGCCATCTCATGGACCACAATCATTCCAATTGTTTTTGGTGTGTGTCTGTGGTGAACTTTTAGCTAGACTTTTACTGACAGGCATGCTTATTAGAATGGAATTCTAGAACTGGAACCACTCATTGAAATATGCAAAATTTAAAGTTTCATTTGTGTGTGAGGTTAAGAAATTGTCTAAAAGCTTCCATTGGGTGATACTTGGTTCATGTATAATGGTGTTTATTTCTTCACATTTTCTCTTATTAACAGATAATGGTGTTGCCTTTCTCCTATTATTACTGAATAGAACATTCTGTCATGTTTACTGGGCGTTCCTTCTTTTGTTTGCTTGTCTCTGCCTCTACTTGTTTGGCTTGGAATGCTGTCTTTGTCTCAGCTTCTTGAAGATCAGCCTTTGTGAAGCCTTCCCCACTTTTGTGTTCTGATGCCTTAAAGTGGGGCAGCTACCGCCTGCAATATGCTGTTCAGGCAAAGTCTCAGGACAAAGGCATAGGCCTTAAATCCAGTGCATTCTGAAAGGGGACTACCCTCCTTCAAGCTCCACACCAGATTCCACATGCTTCACTTCCTTTCCTTTGCAGGGTTTTCTACCTTGCTCTTCCTGAGCGACCTTCTGCCACCTACCCAGCAGAGAAGCTTTCCTCTGATGTCTGGTCCTATGGTTGGGGGCTGGCTCCTGGGCACCCTGTTATATCTGGGTTCATCACCAAGTTGCCCACAATCATTCATGTGAGATGGTTCACTTTCTTACTGCTGAGTAACATTCCCAGGTTCTTGACAACCAAGGATTAACAATGGTCAATTGATCAGTACTTCCTTTTATGACTGATGATCTGCATTGTATTCCAAAACTTGACAGAACTGCCCACTCTAGCAGATTTTTTTAAATACTTAGGACTGTCTTCTACTAAACAAGGTAGAAATCCCAGTTTTTGTTAAATTATCAAAACAGTTTGCTTTCACACTATTTTTTCAATGACTTAAAAAGCCACCTTCATTATGATGTAAGTCCTTAAGTATTTAACAATTGGCCAGGCACAGGCCTTGGCCAATAGTGTCAGCTGGCATACACCAACCACAGAAGTTTTCATCCTAATGCCTACTTTCACTTTCTGGGAGCAATTTCTCCTGCATTGTTTTTTTGTTTTGTTTTCTGGTCTTTTTGAGACAGTGTCTCCCTGGACTGTCGGCTGTCCTGGAACTTGCTAGATAGACCAGCCTGGTCTTGAACTCTGCCTCCCAAGTGCTAGGATTAAAGGCGTGTGCCACCACGCCCGGCGCATTGTTCTTTTTGACTGTTCTCAAATGTTCATCTTTCCATAGGAACTGTTCTACAATCGTGCCAGTTCTCAAGCTGCTTTAGAATTTCCATTTAGATATTTAAGGTATTCCCTGGTTAATGTGATTGTGCATTTTCTGCCATGCATCCTAAAGTTTATCTAAAGCCTAAGGCCTACATGTTCAGAGCACACTAAATATTGTTGTTAGTATATTTGAGAGCTTCCTTGACCCCTCTCAGTGCTGGTGGTCAAACCAGAGACCTTGAGCACGTATCTAGCCTTGTAGCCTAGGCTGGCAGATGCTGGGACTATACATACGAACATCCACCCATGTTCCCGACTGAACCTAGGCCCTTGTGTGTGCCAGTAAGGTGATCTACATCTTCAGTCAGAAAGTTTGTATATCTATTTTCTAGTTGGTGGGCTTCAAATTTTATGTCCTTTAGTTATTAATTTTTAAAATCTTGTGTGGTATTCGTTTCTGATGAAAAGACTGATTTGCAATACCGGGTCTCATTTTGAAATCTGGACTCCAAGAAGTCCTATAGAAACCCAGGGCGGTGAGAGGTGCTCATGCCCTGTAAGCTTTTCTCCTATTTGGAGGAGCCTCTCCATGTACCAAACTGAGGACTGGAGGTGGACCCGCTTCTCTTCAGAAGGGGACATCTATCTCCTGGAGACCTTTCATGACTCCAGGTGGGGTCTAACCAGCACAGCAATACTCTCAGCTGGAACAGAATCTGCTCGAAATGAATCGCGTCTAGGATGATATTCCAGAACGTTCCCACGGGACCTGCCCAGGCTCCATTCCTCCGGGTGAGGGAGTGTCTCCTGACCACTATAGGTGTCAATCCACCCAGTCAAGTGGTTTGAACGTGTTTACCACCTGAACTTTGGCGGCACAGCAGCTAGGAAGCCACGCCTGGTTTTCTGCGCACCGGACTCTCACCCTGGGGTCTGCCTTCTTCCAGTGAACCAGGTTTCCTAATCACCGAATGCCTGTACCGCCCTACTCACTGACCAAAAATGATCGCTAAGCTGCTCTCAACTGCTGGGCCAGGGCTAGAAGTGGCGGTGTACCCTCTGCGCTCGTGCCGGCCGCGGGATTCCAGAAGCGCCACGCTCACCAGGTAGAAAGCTGCACTTAGAAGCGTGGCCGCCAAAGCAGACACGGCCTTGAATACCCAACAGAGGTGCTCCGAGGGGCCTCCGTCCCCACCTCCACCCCCGCCCCACCCCCTGGCGTCCCCGGTTCCCACGCCCGGCCAGGCCACCCAGGGCAGACCGCACCCCCAAGCCGCGCGCCCGCCGCAGGGCAGGGCAGGGCAGGGTAGGGCAGGGTAGGGCAGGGCCCGCCGCGCCTGCGCACTCCCTCTGCGCCCGGCGTCCTCCGCACGTCGCCCACGTGATCCGCGCCTGGCCCAAGATGGAGGCTGCCGCCAGACCTGGCTGGGCCCCAGCTTCGGCCCGTGCCTCTTGGCGTCTCCTTGGAGCGTGAGACCGGAGCGCGGGCACACAGTACTGACCCGGGGCCGCGAAGCAGACGGCCGAGATAGTCTGGCCACGGCTCTCAGCCACCACCCGTTCCCTCGCCTGGCGCTTTCTCCACCTTGAAGCTCCCAGCTCTTGGGCCGGGAGAGTCCTCTGGTACGCCCCGCCCACCAAGATTGACAGTGCCGGGAGCCAATGGGGCTTGGGACGTTTGCGGGCGCGCGGACAGAGGCGGACCCTCTTGGCAGTGCCCTGGAGGTGGGGCCGATGGCTGGGAGGCTAAGGGGTGGGCTTAGGCCTCGCGGGCCAATGGGAGGGTAGCCGAGTCCTCGGGGCGGGGAAGGTGGGTAGGAGGCGGGGCCGAGCCGTAATTGACGCGCTTTTCGTTAGAAACCAGGTGGGGGGCGGGGCCCGCGAGGGGAGGTGACGCAAGGCCGTCGCGACCAATGCTTGGCGAGCCGTCGGTGGGGGGGGCGGGGCCGGGGCCGGGGCGGATGACGGGCGTAGGGTGCGGCCTATCCCCGCGCGGCTCGGCGCTCGAGGGGGAGCAGCATCATGGTTCAACGTGGGTCAATTTTTTGTGAATGAGGAGGGGAGGTTGTGGGGCCGCCGCCGCCGAGCACAGTCCCCACCGCCGCCCGAGCCGTAGCCCGAGCACCCGCCGCCCGCCCGCCGCCGCCGCCTCGCGCCCGCCCTCTCTGCTCCGCGCTGCTGCTGTCGCCGCCCGAGCCTGCCCGCCCGCCCGCCCGGCGGCGGCGCAGGCTGAGGGATGCGGCTCCGGGCGCCCGAACAGGGCTAGACGGGCCGCCGCCGCCGCGGTAAGCTCGGCCGGCATTGTCCGCCCCGCCCGCCGCCCGCGGCAGGTGGACGCCGGCTCCGCGGAGGCCCCGGGCAGCGGGAGGGCGGCCTGCGCGGGCGGCGGGCAGGTGGGTGCGGGCGGCGGCGGGCGGGGGCCGCGTTTATGTAACTTTGTCCGCGCGGTGAGTTTGCAGAAAACGCCCCTCGGCCGCGGGGCCGCGGCGGGGCGGGGGCGGGGGCGGGGGGGCGGCTGGGCCCTGGTCGCCGCGGGCCTGGCGGGGAGCTGGCTGCGGGAGCCCGGCCGGCGCCCGCTGCACCCGCTGCACCCGCTGCACCCGAGCGAGGGCGCGAGGAGCGGTCGGAGGGCCGGGTGAAACCGTGCACTCGGTTAATGCACGGCGAAAATTTGCAATAACTTGCTCGGTGCTAGGAGTGTTTTCGTTATTGCATGCAATAAATTGACCTGCTGTGACACAATTTTCAAATAAAGCGTTCCAGAAATTAAACTTCAGTTATTTTAGAACTAATGACTTTCTTAACTAAATCCTAATTGCATTACTGTAGAGACCTACCTAATTGCTTGCTGAGAGCAGCTCTGCCTGCCCCGGGAGGAGGAAAGGCCTGTGTAGTCACTTTGCCTCCCCGCTTTTCTCCACTCAGGCTTTTCTGTTTCACCAGCCACCTAAGCATTTAAGGCCTGGGAGTATTAACCCGTAAGCCGCCGCTGTGGCCCCGCCGCCGTGGCCCCGCCGCCGCCCCGCGAGCCGGGGGATGCTGGAGGCTTGCACCTTGACCTGGTTTCGCTTTTTCTTCGTGCTGTGATCGAGGTTGCCAGGAGTTTTAATTGCTTCTGATAATTCCACGCATTATTTCAGGAACGGCCCAATGAAAGCTGGTGTGGTGGTTTCAGAATCCAGCCAGGAAAGGTGGTGGTGGTGGCCGTGGGGCTTGGGGAGAGGCAGGAAGGTTGAATTAAGAAAACTCAGCTGCTTTTACACAAATATGCACTACAGCAGTTACAAGGCAACAAAAGTTATTGCAGAATTTTGCTGTCACTATGGCAACACAATTACTCCATTATAATTGGAAATGCAAAATGCCATCCAGTTAGAAGTTTCATCAGAATGGAGTTTGGGATATCAAAAATAGGTGAGATTTAGGTTTGCTATTTTTTCTCCAGGTAGCTCCTTGGAGCTCTAGTCTGTTCAGTTATCTATTTTTAAGACTGATCAGCTTTCCCAGATATGCGACTGGGGATCTGTGGCATCCTTCCCCAGAAGAACTCCCATTTGTGTGGGAGGGAAGTATTTTTCATGCCTTAAGAACACACACCCCAACACACTGTGAGACTTCTGTGGCTTTCTGTGCTTTGGCTTTTCTTTTAAAGATCAAATACCTTCCTAAAGAGCTCAGTGATTGATCAGAGAAGAGGCAGGGTTTACTGGAAGGCAGAGGTAACACTGCCCCCTTTAGGGGTCTGTTGGGTTGATAGGGGAGCTGGGTTTCTGAGGTCGTGGGGAGGGGAATGACTAGAGGGTGCAGGCCTGGAAGGCCTAGAGACCAGGACAGATGGGCTGAGAAGCAGCCTTAGCCAGAGTGTTCTGTGGTCAGCAGCCTCAGCGCTGTGCAAAACAAAAAGCCCCCAAATGGCCCATTCTCCAAGGCCTGGGGCTGCCCCTGGTGAGGTGGACAGACAACATGGCACCCTGGCATCGGGCTGGTGCAGCCAAGCTTGACTTTTGGTCTCAAACCCAGGGTGGGAGGATGGAAGTTTCCACACATTGTGGGACTGCTGCAGCTTAATTTCGTTATAACTCTTTCCTTTTAACTACTGCATATTTATGCCCAGTAATCGACTTCCATTTTCCAGCTCCATTGTGAGGTTTCAGTGCAGCATGAATGGCTTTGAATTCCAGTCCTTTGATGTTGGGGGTGGCACCAAAGGAAAGGCCACTTTGTGCCGTCCTAATTGCCAGAGCAGAAGAAAATTTCATCACTCCCGTAGAGCTAGTCCATGGCGTCTTCTATTGAAAACGGCTGGGCTTTGAGAACTCCGAAGCTGCCATGAGCAGTATATTAATACCTGATGTAGAGGCCAGGGAGACGCGGCAATGGGAGACACCTGCTGCTTGCAAGAGGAGCTTTGGGGCTCTCAGTCCCTGGACTAGAGTTGTTGGAGGTACCTGGGGAGCTGGTGCAGGCTTCACAAGGTAAACCCAGAGTTGAGTTCCTGTCCGGTTGTCACTCTGAGTCTGTCCTATGGCTGTGGCCCAAAAGATAGATTCTGGAGGGGCTTTGTTGGTCTCTAGTGGCCGATAGATTCTGGAGGGGCTTTGTTGGTCTCTAGTGGCCGGCATGTGTCTGGTGTTGGGTGAAGTCTGGGCATTATTATGCTCGGCCTTGACCTTAGAGGTTCAGGTCAGGTGAGGGGGCTGCTGAGCTCAAAGTGCTTCTGTGTTTGGAAGACTTCAGTTCATTCCTACAGCGCTCATCGAGTGAAGGTCAGCTGTATTCCTGTCCGGAGGTTAGCAGTCTTCTGGGCTTCTGTGAGTGAGAAGAGCGGCCTTGTTTGGGGTGGAACGTGGGCTGCGGCAGCTCTCGGCCTTGCTGCTGCCACTGCCTCCGCCTCGGTGTCAGTGTCATGCCTCCTCACTTCCTGGAAGGCAAGACCAGGGAGGTACACAGATTGCCTTTCCTGGGACCCTCCCTGTAACTGGACCAGGTCAGCACTTGTTAGGGCACAAGAGCAGGTCATAGTGCTCCTGGTAAGAGTTGGGAGCAACTACCCCAGAAATCAGCAGCCAGCATTTAATGAGCACCTACCTAGTCAGGGCGGAGAGCTGTTGCTTTAAGCACTTGCTTGTAGGTTCCTTTATTGCTCCTGTACCTCCTGAGAGATTGGTCCTGCTAAGCACCTTTGGATAAAAAGAATATTCTAGAGTAAGGACAATTTGAGTCCTAGAGGCTGAGTCCTCCTTCCCCTGCTTCAGGGCCATGGACAGGCTTGACTCAGGTCAGTGCTGTTGAGTTGTTGGTGCTAGCACAAACCTGACAGGACCTTTGGAATACCTCTCCAGTGTAACCTTGGAGCTGTCCTGTCTGGCTGGGTTTCATGGGGTCAGAGGAGTGATTCCCATCCTTATGCTGTCATGCGTGTGGTGCTGTCATGTGTGTGGTGTTGGGCTGGGTGTAGCACAGAGGTACAGCACTTGCTTAGCATCCAGAGGCCCTGGGTGCCATGAAAACAAAACACCCCAGTCAAGTCAGCCAGTGTTTGCTAATCTTGTTGTCCCTTGCTTGTTTGGGTCTTTTGGGAAGCCCTTAGGCAGTATGGGGGTGGGGGTGATGGAAGTGGCTGCAGACAGGGTGGGGTGCCGTGGGGTGGGGTGGGGTGGTGGCAGACAGTTGCCTCTGCACTGCATCCGTTTCAAGCAGAGCAGCTACCTGGGAATATTTTATCAGAAGAATGTATTTGAGGAGCATGAACTGAAAAATTCTGTTTTATAGTTTTACCCTGAAAACAAGACAGAAGCCTTAGGAGGAAGTGTTAGCAGTGCAGAAGACTCTATAATCACCATCCAGAGAGCCAGTGAGAGAGAGAATGTGCAACCTGTTATGCCTTTGTGAGCTTAGTAGTCAGTATATAAAGATCTTTTGCAAACCAGCAATGAAAGAAAGCTTTCTTGTAAGAGGGAGGAGGCCATGAAGGTAGGCAAACCTCCAAGCAAAGGAGACAGAGCCAGCTGATAGCCCAGTGTGCAGGAGAGCCCATCTGGGCCTTCCGTACGAGTGGTTCGTTAGCAACACCCATGGCTGCAGTGAGGATTCCCTATCCTGTATGGCCTCTCTAGGTTTGACAAGTACATAGGACAATTGCTTAGAATGGGGCTAGCTCATAGTAAGCATCATGTAAGCATTAAGTATTATATAGTATTTGTTTTCCAGTGAGACCAATACACATTAACATATAAAATGTTTAATTGCTTTCCAGAAATGTATCAAAATTTCAAATGGCCATTCATTCCAGTGGCAGTTCTGCAACTTAGAATTTATTCTAGTGAAAGTATAATAAGCACATTGATAGCCAGGTGTGTGCAGGGTGCGGGCCAGGCCTTTCACAGAAGCACAGCTCTGAGTGCTGGTGCTGCTGTGTAGGGATCGCCTGCGAATGGCGGGCAGCAGCATGCAGGCTGGAGCAATCTGCAGAGTGGGCCCTCTGGTTTAAAAATGTCTCAAAAGTGGTATTGGTGGCCATGGGGTGCTAGGGATGTGGATTGTAGGGACTTGCATTGTGTCTGTCAATGTTGGTATTTTTGATAGTGATATATAGTTTGAAAACAGTTATTTCCACTGGGGAAAATACTTTGCAGCTTTTTTTTTTTTTTTCCAAGGGAGAGAAACCAAGGCCTTGAGAGGCTGATAAATGTGCTCAGCCTTAGAAGAGTACAGACCATTGTTGCTCTGAGTCACTCCTAAGCTCTCTTAAGGTGGGGCTGGCCTCCCGGGCCTGTGCTCTGCTCTGCTCTGGTGCAGCCCCTGCTGCAGCTGTTTTCTATGTGGACTCTGTGAAAGCAGGTCTGTACCTACTGCTCTGCAGGAAGTCCTGTCTGCTTCCCTGGAAGACCCAGAAAGTCTGCGGGTCCTCCGCTGGCTTCCCACCTTTGGCTCCTGCCCCCACTGCCAGACTTCCCTGCCTGCTTTGCTCCCTTGCTCTCTCTTGGTCGGCTTAGGCCCAGGGCCTCTGCTCACTGTTCTGTGGCTTCTGTCTTCCCCAGCTCCTCCATTCACGTCCTTCCTCTGGTGTTCTAGTTAGCTCCTTCCTCATAGGATCAAGTTGTGCAGTTTCAATCATTTATTGTGACTTTAGTTTAATGTCATCTTTTGTTGGCTGAGGGCTTGATGGAGTTGAAAGGCCCTGAGAGCCTTGTGCCTGCTTTTTGCCTGATGGCCTAGCAGTTCAGGTCCCTAAGGTCTTAGGAGCAAAGCAAGAGAGAGGGGAGTACACCCACCCTGCTGTCCCTGTGGGCTCTCTGCCTGCATTCAGGAATTTCCTCTTTCCTAGCCCCTTCCCTAGCAGATGAACTGCGAACTTCTCCTGATTTACATGCTTTTTTTTTTTGGTCTTTTTGAGACAGGGTCTCCCTGTAGCCCCAGCTGTCCTGGAACTCACTCTGTAGACCAGGCTGGCCTTGAACTCACAAAGATCCGCCTGCCTCTGCCTCCCAAGTGCTAGGATTAAAGGTGTGCGCCACCACGCCGGGCTGGAGATTACATGCTTTTAAGTAGATCCATAAATACAACTGAAGTGGGTTCAGCAAAGAGTGAGAGGCAGAAAGGTCTTACACACAGCAGTCAAGCAGCAAATGGGGCCATTGTGCTTGGCCGAGGCAAGTGTGCCCAGCTTTGTCCTCTGGGCAGCTGGCCGCAGTATCCAAGGTGGCAAGCCACTGCTTCTAGTAAAGGCCCCATCTGGCCTGGAACTTGCTATGTTGACCAGGCTGGCCTCAACCTTACCATGATTTGCCTGCCTCTGGGTCTCAAGTATTGGAATTGGGCATGTACCACCATGCCTGGCTTAATTTTGAGAATAATAACATTACTTAATCATTTCTTATTTAACCTCACAATTTTAATATGATATGTTAATATGGCTATGCACATAAACATTTTAGAATTTGCTCTATTTAAAATTGTGAATGTTGGGTTTTTGAAGTTTACTCTTATTTATGGAGTATTCTGTGTGTCAAGTGCTTTTGTTGGATTGATGCTTCAGCTTGAGACAATAAATCATTTCTTATGGCCTGAAAGCCTGAAGCAGCATTCCAAGTGGGAGTGCTGTTCCAGCGGTGATGGAATTGTGTCTCCCTTGGGAATGACCCTCATTGGCTTTATGGGCTGCTGTTTGCTGGAGCGGTTCTTTTTAACTCAAGTTTTTGTGATTCCCTCACACCTGGTCTCTGGTGCTGAAGAAGATCCTGAGTATTTTTAACTGTTGTGCTATTGTTTTGTAAGTGATAATCCTGCACCAAGCCCAGGTCCTAGGTGTCAGGCTGAGTTCTGGAGATGGGACTCCGTTGAACACCTGCTTTGTGGCTGCTGTAGTGGTCAGGAGGACCCCAGACCCCCTCCCTACTTTCACCAAGAAGCATAGATCCAGAGGGGACCCAGGAGATGAAACAGACACACAACAGGTGCACACAGTTGTCATTCCAGGAACTGGGGCTGTGTGAAGCAGGGAGCAGGGGTGCTGGGAGGGGCAGTGGCCAGCCAGACCAGATGAAAGGAGGGGTGTGTGTATTTGATAGTGAGTGGGCGTGGCCTTTTGAGTCAGAGCCACTGTAGTGGGATTGGAGCATGGTGGAAGGCCCTAGTGGTGGTTGATGGGCCAACTCCAAACTCCACAGCTGGAGCAGGTGAGCTGAGAAGAGCTGGGCACTTGTGCTGGCTGCTGAGGGCTTGTGTCTGTGGAGAATGCTGTGCCATGCAGTGCAGTCACCTGGTATCTAAAGTGGCTGTGCTCCCTGGCTTCTGTTTCTTAGACCTGTGGCCGGTTCTGCTGGGTCCTAGCTCTGCTGGTGAGTCAGATTACATCCTAGAGGCTCCCAGGTGGGTTAGGCCATGGTGTGGCTGGACACTCCCCAGAGTGTGTGATGGATTAGGGATTAGTACCACCATTGAAGGTTCCTTATGTCAACCTTGGAGCACTCTGCTCTGAGGCTGGGGGTGCAGGTGGATGGGATGGGAGGGGGGCTCTTGCTCTTTTAGGTGGTAGGAGCCAGGGGAGAAAAGCTCTCACCTGGCCATCACTGTCTACAGCAGAGCCCAGCACTGCAGGCTGGTTGGCCATGTCATTTTGGTAGAGTGGCAGCTAGCAGGTCAGCAGAGTGTGGCACGGCACCAGGGCCTGGTCTTCTGTACCACCTAGGGGAGGACCCTTCAAAGGTTGATCATCTCTGAACTCCAGCTAGAGCTCTGCTATCACTCAGTCCATCTTTGGGCTGTGCCCTACTGTGTGTGTGTGTGTGTGTGTGTGTGTGTGTGTGTGTGTGTGTGTGGTGTAGTTGGCACTAGTGTCTGTGGTTCCTTTGCACTTTAGCTTTGTTAGCAGTTGACAAATGCTACAGTGGATGAAGCCCCTTTGTGGCCACTTTTGTGAAGTTTGCACTGAGGGTTGGCATGGGGGGGATTCCGTTCCTTTTGTGGGAATGCTTTTGTGTTGTATAGGGGCTCTTCTTCCTTCCTTGGCTCTCTAAGCTGAGGGGCACATCTAGGGCTGACGAGTTCTTACTTAGCTTTTCTCCTTTCACTTTTACATTCCTAAATTGCATAGTTGATATATATTTTAATGTACTTAAAAAAAGAGTTGTTCACCAACTGAAGCGGTGAACCTCTGCTCGAAATGGTGGACTTCTGCTTTGAAAATTTTGAAAAAGACTGAGAAAAGGATGAAGGACATGTTTGGGAGAATTCGTGAGTTCTGTTAGGGGGGGTAAAGAACGGGGCCCGCGTCTAGATTTGATTGGAAATTTTGTATGAGATGCACAAAGCTTCAATAAAAATTGGCTTTGAAATGAAAAAAGAGTTGTTCTTTCTCATAAACCTTAGGCAGCTTGCAGCCGCTGCAGCGTCTCCCCAGTTGTTAAGTGAAGTGGCAGCTGGCCTGGAAGTTCACATTTTTTTTTTTTTTTGGACAGGGTCTCTCTATCCCCAGCTGGGCTGGAACTCACAATGTAGACTAGGCTGGCCTCAGTCTCTCAATCCGCCTGCTTCTGCCTTCCAAGGGCTGGGACTAAAGGTGTGCATCACCACATCTGGTGTAAGATCCACATTTTCATTCTTCCTGAAGTCCCCAGGCAGTGGGATGGACACATCTACTATGGTGCAACAGCCACAGTGGCAGAGCCTGGTAGAAGATTATTTCCTCTTCTAGAGATGTGGGAATTTGGAGTTAGTCAGCAGTCTCCCTTAAGGAAGAGAGTTTCTTCTGTCAGAGGGACTGTGGTCGCCTACATTTGGTACATTTTAACCGAGCTTTCCAAAATTTGCCAAGTGGAGATGCAGATGGAAGGCAGAACTAACTTGGAACCTTGCTTGTGTGAGGGGCTGTGGATTGTGGTACTGTCATGGATATGTGTGGTTCTATGGATTGTGGTACTGTCATGGATGTGCGTGGTTCTATGGATTGTGGTACTGTCATGGATGTGCGTGGCTCTGTGGATTGTGGTACTGTCATGGATGTACGTGGCTCTGTGGATTGTATGTCATGGATGTGCGTGGCTCTGTGGATTGTGGTACTGTCATGGATGTACGTGGCTCTGTGGATTGTGGTATGTCATGGATGTGCGTGGCTCTGTGGATTGTGGTACTGTCATGGATGCGCGTGGCTCTGGATTGTGGTACTGTCATGGATGCACGTGGCTCTGTCGATTGTGGTACTGTCATGGATGTGCATGGCTCCGTGGATTGTGGTACTGTCATGGTTGTGCATGGCTCTGAATTGTGGTACTGTCATGGATGCGCATGGCTCTGTGGATTGTGGTACCGTCATGGATGTGCGTGGCTCTGTGAATTGTGGTACTGTCATGGATGTGCGTGGCTCTGTGGATTGTGGTACTGTCATGGATGTGCGTGGCTCTGTGGATTGTGGTACTGTCATGGATGTGCATGGCTCTGTGGATTGTGGTACTGTCATGGATGCGCGTGGCTCTGTGGATTGTGGTACTGTCATGGATGTGCATGGCTCTGTGGATTGTGATACTGTCATGGATGCGCGTGGCTCTGTGGATTGTGGTACTGTCATGGATGTGCATGGCTCTGTGGATTGTGGTACTGCCATGGATGTGTGTGGTTCTGAATCGTGGTACTGTCACAGATGTGTATGGCTCTGTGGATTGTGGTATGTCATGACTGCACATGATTCTGGATTGTGGAACTGTTATCATGGATGTGTGTGTCTCTGTGGTGCATGATACTGTCATTATGGATGTGTGTGGCTTTGTGGATTGTGGTAATGTCTACCTGGAGTTTAGGGCAGTGGTTTTGCAACTGGAAATGTTTGGTTTTCCAGGGCTCTGGGACATTGCGAACAGAACATGGGTGTTGAGTCAGACTGGAGTGATACCCCCTCCCCTCCCTGATTTCCTAGCCTGGCTGGCTTTGTGTGATGTCTGTGCATCTTGTGCCATCTTTAGGATAGATGCCACGAGGCTCTAAACAGTGTGCCTCTCTCCCCTAGGCCTGTCCTCTCCACCCTGTGCTGCTCATCGCTCTTTGCTGGCAGGTCTTTGTTAGGATTGGGGGCCAGAACATGTCATCTGCAGTGGAGGAGGGGGAAGAGGGATTGTTTGTGACTAGGTCTTTGCTTTAACTGAAGGGCATCTCTGCATCTCCTGGAGTTGTGGTGGGGTGATCTCCCTGCAGGACTTTAGTGTAATTTGGGAGCAAGAATTCATCTGTCTTTAACCTTGCAGAACTGTGTGCAGCTTGCAGAAACCAGGTCTGGAGAGCTCAGGACAGCTACTCTTGGAATGTCCTGAGCCTGCTGGGCACTGCTGTGTATGTCACCGTCCTTGCCCAAAGACAGGGACCAGCCCATAGTTTTGGCTGTGTTGCCAGAGTGTCAGCAAAAGTCTTTGGCTGTGGCGTGGCGTGGCGTGGCGTGGTGTGATGTGGTGTGGTGTGGTGTGTGTGCTGGACCACTGGTGTTGCCCTGTCACCAGCAGGGGCTGCGGAAGTGGCTTGTCGCGTTTCATGCTAGAGTTCTTATTAGTAAATAAGCTCCCTGCTGTTGTAGAAAAGAGCTGCTGGGTGCCGTGGTACACGTCAGGGCAGGTGTGGACCGTTTCCCTGCTCCCCGTATCCACCAGGGCAGGTGTGGACCGTTTCCCTGCTCCCCGTATCCACCAGGGCAGGTGTGGACAGTTTCCCCGCTCCCCGTATCCACCAGGGCAGGTGTGGACCGTTTCCCCGCTCCCCGTATCCACCAGGGCAGGTGTGGACGGTTTCCCCGCTCCCCGTATCCACCAGGGCAGGTGTGGACCGTTTCCCTGCTCCCCGTATCCACCAGGGCAGGTGTGGACAGTTTCCCCGCTCCCCGTATCCACCAGGGCAGGTGTGGACAGTTTCCCTGCTCCGCTATCCACCAGGGCAGGTGTGGACCGTTTCCCCGCTGCCTGTATCCACCAGGGCAGGTGTGGACCGTTTCCCCCGCTCACCGTATCCACCAGGGCAGGTGTGGACAGTTTCCCTGCTCCCTGTATCCACCAGGGCAGGTATGGACCATTTCCCCACTCCCCGTATCCACCAGGGCAGGTGTGGACGGTTTCCCCGCTCCCCGTATCCACCAGGGCAGGTGTGGACGGTTTCCCCGCTCCCCGTATCCACCAGGGCAGGTGTGGACAGTTTCCCCGCTCCCCGTATCCACCAGGGCAGGTGTGGACAGTTTCCCCGCTCCCCGTATCCACCAGGGCAGGTGTGGACAGTTTCCCTGCTCCGCTATCCACCAGGGCAGGTGTGGACCGTTTCCCCGCTTCCTGTATCCACCAGGGCAGGTGTGGACCGTTTCCCCCGCTCACCGTATCCACCAGGGCAGGTGTGGACAGTTTCCCTGCTCCCTGTATCCACCAGGGCAGGTATGGACCATTTCCCCACTCCCCGTATCCACCAGGGCAGGTGTGGACGGTTTCCCCGCTCCCCGTATCCACCAGGGCAGGTGTGGACGGTTTCCCTGCTCCCCGTATCCACCAGGGCAGGTGTGGACAGTTTCCCCGCTCCCCGTATCCACCAGGGCAGGTGTGGACCGTTTCCCTGCTCCCTGTATCCACCAGGGCAGGTGTGGACAGTTTCCCCGCTCCCCGTATCCACCAGGGCAGGTGTGGACAGTTTCCCTGCTCCCCATATCCACCTGGTTTCTGCCCCCTCTTCACTCTTCCCTTTGACCTGAGCCTGCAAGTGACTGTCACCCTGGGTAACAGTGGCCTTGGCCTTAGGGAAGATTAATGACAGGATGCTCAGGATGGGCGTAGGCAGCTTTGGTGGCACAGTGAGAGACCCTGTGGAGGGCTGGAAGGACCAAGGCAGAAGTACAGTTTGGGGCTCTGTGGGCACACCCCTCCATGGGGGTGCTGTGAGCAGTTCATTCTGTGGGCACACCCCTCCATGGGGGTGCTGTGAGCAGTTCATTCTGTGGGCACACCCCTCCATGGGAGGAGCTGTGAGCAGTAGTTCATTCTGTGGCAGGCCTCCAGAGCCCTGGAGGAGGGGAGGAGAGGGGACAGTGTGCCCTGGGATGACCGGAAAGGCAGCCAGGGCAGATCTGGCATCAAGCACAGAGATCTTTGGATGGCAGCTCCATCACATAGGGCCTCTGTGGCAGTGCAGAGGATGTCAGGCGCTCTGGGAAGCTGACTAGCCCACTTTCCAGTGCAAGTGGAGGAAGTGTTCAGGCCAGCTTGAGCTGGCTCCAAGGACTTCGTTTTCTGTGCCTGGTCTTGGCAGTGTCATCATTGTGGGTGGCGGGGCTATGGAATGTCCAGGACTCTTCTGCAGCAGCAGACTTCAGTTCACTCTGCTTGCTGTCAGGCTTTGGTTTTACAGCATCTCTGAGTTAGTCACTGCCACCAGAGGCCCAGCCTGCACTAGTGACTCTGTCCACGTGTAGTGCCAGGCTTTCCTCTTCTGCAAGCTGGCTGAGGACTCAGCCTTCTCCTGTGGAAGGAGGAAAGGAAGGGATGCTAAGGAGGATGGCAGCTGCCAGTGTCCTTGGAGTCCTCACACTCCTTGGCTCAGCAGCAGTGCGGGAGCCTTCGAGTGTGGGAGCTCAGTGCCTAGCATAGGCTGCTGGACACTCTGTGGACCTGCCTCTGGGTCCCAGGGGATTCTCTGAGGGAAGAATGGCCTACCTAGGAGGTGGAGAATATTCCCCAAGGTCTGTTGGAAGGCCTGGGTGGGATTCTCTGGTCAGTGCACACCTGCCTCCTCTGTCTCGTTCCAGCACGAGTGCACCCTGGCCCTAGAGGTCTGCTCCTGAGGCTAATGTGTCAGGGCCCTGCTCCGCTCTACCCTACTGCCTAACTGGGTGTGGGTGTCCGCAGGCAGCACCTCTGCGTAGGTCTGGTGGTGACATGGGCGGAAGAAGATCCTGTTGTGGAGGCTGGCTGCAGCCTAGTGAAGTGGATATGCCCATAAGGCTGGGGTTGCCCTACCCAGATGGGCCAACAGAAGGGTGGTAGATAGAGGTGGTAGATAGACCGGACCCCATGGCCAGCTGCACACGCCAGCCATCCACTGTGGCTGGCCATGTTCCTAATGTCTGGTTGCCCAAGGGTGCTTTGTGTAGAGAGGCTCCTGCCTCAGGCACAGGTTGGCAGGTGCTCAGTGTCTCTTGAGAAGGCGTAGTACAAATGTGGCTCGGGTCTGCAGTGGTCTGTCCTCCTCTGGGTAGGCCAGGGGTGTGCTGGAAGGAATTTGCTTTGGAATTTGAGGGGTTCAGAGTCTAGGCTCTGTGATCCTTCACGCCCTCTATGTGGCCAGCTGTCCAGCTTCCCTTGTCTCCCCCCTCGTCTCTTCTCATCTTCTCCCGCATCTCCTCCCTCGTCTCCTCTCTCAGCCTCGTCTGCTCATGTATAGCCAGTTGCTATCTTTGACTATTATCAACATCACGCAGAATGAGAGGTATTCACCTCACTGCCTTCCTAGTCCCAAGTGCTGGGGGAGCAGGGTGAGCAGGGAGGCACTTGTGACCTGGTGAGCACATTTGGAAGAGCAGAGTCCACTCACTCAGGTACAGTTTTGAGTGGTAAAGTCTCGTCTTGTGGGGCGTGGCCCTTTAGAAACAGCCTGGCGTGACTTCTGCCACCACTGTATGTGAGCTGTTTGCCTCCTGTATGGCTGCTTGTGAATTGCTCTGTTGGCATTTGCCGGCTTTTCCAAGCCTCTGTTTCCTTGTCTGCACAACCAGAGTGGTTGCTCTTTTCTGACAGAGTTCTGTGAGTGTGAAGCATTACATCCCTGATGGCAGGACGCAGGCCTGGCATGGAAACGTGTGGAGTGAGGCCATAGTTGTTTTGGCCTGGGTGTGCTGTGCCTGGTGTGAAGGTGTTAGCTGGAGAGAGGCAGGGAACCTCAGGTCTGCAATCCCAGCGGGGGTTTTCTGACAGGTAAGGTGTTGTGTTGGTGGTAGATGGGGCATGGTCCTGAGCAAGGCACACTGAGGACTTACAGCATGGACAGCAAGCCGGAGCAAGAAGTAGCCTCCTGGACCAGACCTGGGAGGTTCTGGCCACTCGCTGCTATTTGTGCGCTTGGCAATTACTTGAGCAGGTGGCCTCATTTATGCTGTTTGTTAGCCCTCCTTCCTCTCCCTTTCTTCAGTTCTGCTTCAGCTCTGGGAGTCTTGACCCTTCCCCCATGCACACCCACACACATATGTAAGTATGTATGTACACATACATGCCCCAAACCCTAGTTATGTATGCACACACCTGCCCATACACAGATACCTACACATGGAAGTTCATACTGCATGAACTTCAGGTTTCTCTGATGCCTGTCGTCTTGAGAGTCACCTACTGCTCACTTGTCATCACCGCCATGCAGTGAGGCCTGTGTAGAGTCTGGTGCTCTGTTCATGTGATGGTGGTTAGGGTGATGAAATCCTCACTTGGGGAGTGTGGTCCTCACCCAGTTCTTCCTCTGCATGGAGATTCTGGGCTTTAGCTCTTAGAAAGGCCACAAGAACTGTGCTGCCCTGTCCAGGGTAGTTCTTAGTCATGTCATCAAAGAGTCTGGGGTGGTAGGGCTGGAGACATGGTCAGTGATGAAAGGCACTGGCCGCACTTGCAGAGGACCTGTGTTCAGTTCCTAGCACCCAGATGGTAGCTAACAGAAGTCTCTAATTCCAGTTGGAGGGGATCCAAAGCCCTCTTCTGACCTCAGCAGGCATTGGCACAACACAGGTCCACTTACATGCGGGGAATACAGTCATACACATAAAAATAAGGTATTTTTTTTAATGGGCCCGGGGTAGAAGAGGCACTGGGAAGATGAGGTCACCTTCCTGAGGGTCCCGGACCTTGAATTTAGCTGTTTTAGAGAATAGCCAACAGTCTTTCTTAAAGTTAGCTCCGACCTGCTTTCCCTCTTAGTTTTCCAGGCATGGTTGTGGCCTGGAGTCTTGCCAGAATAACTCCTGGAGGTCAGAACATGATTCTGTCTGAAGGACTCCACCCAGTGTTCCCGTGGCTCTGCTTGCTGGTCTGCTGGGGTCATCCAGGCCTTGAGGCCTTGTCCCCTCCTGGTCTGGCCACTCTGGGGTCAGTCCATGAGAACTCACCTCCAGCTCATACGTTTCCTGGGAAGATAGCTTCAAACCTGTCATGGGTCCTCCTGTGGCCCAGACCCTGCCACCCCGTCCTAGTGCCACTCATCTCTTGATGTTATCCCTGAGTGCCACTCCTTTCCATATTGTACCGACAAGCCCTTTGGCTTCTGTTTGAGCTTTTCCTGCCTGTGGCATCAACTTGTTTCATGGCTACTTCACGGATGCCTTCCCTGACTTGGACCTGATCATCCGCCCCCCAAGTCTTCCCACCTCTCTTACCTATATGCTGTCGCTTCCCCTTCGCCCCTCTCTGGTCATGCTGTTCTTCCCAGATGGTTCATGGTTGCCATTGCCTGGACTAAAGCCAATCTCTGCCTCAACTTCAGGGTTCTCCTGGGTTCATTCAGCCCCAGAGTCCTTTTCATGTTCTTGGTGGACACATTGCCTGCGCCTTTTGGGACCACCCTAGGCTTTCCTGTCCTAGACTTTAATGCATTCAATTTGGGGATTGTTTAAAGACCATACAGCCAAGGGCTGGCTGTATACCAACAGAACAGGGCCAACTTTTGGCTCCAGTGATAGTGTCACAACATCCTAGACCCCTTGGTACCAACCATTGTCCCTCTAAAGGACACTTTAAAGCCCACTTTTGACTCCAGTGACAGTGTTACAACCTCCTGGACCCCTTGGTACCAACCATTGTCCTTCCCTGCCTCCTGCCTTCCTGGTGAGTTATGAAGAGTGGTAGATGAGGTCACTAAGCTCCAAGGTCTCTCATGCCTTGTTTTCTTCTGAAACCAGGGCAGGCATGTACTGCTCTTGCCCAGCTGAGCCTCACGCCTGGAGCTGCACGGATAGCGAAGACTTGGGGCTGGTCTTGGGAATGTGGGGAATGTGGCTCCTGGGCACCAATTACATGTTGTCCTCCAGCTGAGCAAGAGGTGAACTCCCTGCAGTTAAGATGGTAGAGGTTGACTAGAAACAGCCCCCCACCCCCACCCCGTCTTTGGACCTTGAAGGGCTCCTGGACGTTGAGAGCAGCCACCCGGTGTGCCTGCAGGACAGTGCTTCCACCCTGTGCCTGCTTTGCCGACTTTGCACTTCCTCTGCCCCCTGGTGTGAGGATGTTAGGAGATTCCAGAGAAAGGGATTGCTAGGCCTGTGCTGGAGAGAGGGTTTCCTCCCAGAACTGGATGGAGTGGGGGCACTTTAGCCCTACCCATGTGAGTCCTGGCTAATGAGAATTGAGAGAAAGAGTGGAGTGGATAGGACCCTTCCCCGTGGAAGAAAGCCTGAATTCTGTCCCCTTGTGTGAGTGTGTGCGTGACATGTAGTGTGTTTTCCTGCATCTAGGCTCACTAGCCGCCTGAACTGGCATCTTCACAGTAGTGGAGGAACCTGGAGACTTTTCCTGTACAAGGCCATCAGCGTCTAGTGATCCCCTTCCTTACTCTTGGCTCATTCACTTGTGAATGTGGAAGATTTGCTTAAGCTGGTGAAATCTTGCCCGTGTCTGTACTTAATATACTGGATGTTTTAGGGCTGAAAGCAGGGGTGTAGGAAGCAGTCACACCCTTCTCAGCAGTCAGCACTGCTCTTCTGGAGAAGGGCAGAGAAAAAAACCTTTTAAAGTGCTATTTTGCATACAGCTTTAGGGGGCTTGTGGGTCTTTGGAGCCCACTGTGCAGCCTCAGCCCCTGAGATTATGAACAGCTGATAGGGTGATGAGCATACGTGTAGCCTGGGCGGCTCTGTTCTGTTGGCATGCAGCCAGCCCTTGGCTGTATGGTTAGAGAAGCCCTGGGGCCATTTCTTTCCCTTATCTAGGGTATTCATAGCTTCCTGTTTTGGAAAAGACTGAACACTGCACCTATACTCAGCCACTGCAGAGGCCAGCCGGAGAGCGAAGACGCCAGTGCCTGCTTGGTCCCTGGGCATCCATCCATTTAGAGGCTTCTGTTTCCCAGCTTCCTTCTTGTTTGTGGCTGCTTCTTCTGTCCTTGGTGGCCATTGTTGGTGCTGCTCACCCAGGGATGAGGCTGCCCCATGCACCTTGCAGGATTGTGTGGACTTACTGTCTCTATTCTTATTTTCATTCCATATCTGTTTCAGTTTGTCTCTGTGTCTGGAGTGTGTGAGGTCGCTGAGGGCTATCTTTATTTGGAACAGAAGGACTCAGCTGTGACTGATTGTCCAGTCTTCAGTGTACTGGATTTGGAGAAGAACTTGTCTGTGTTCTGCCATGAGCTGTGCTCATGTTGTAGATCTCCCTAAGATTTTTGGAGGGCCCAGGTATATAGGTACCTGTTCTGACCATGTGGTTTCACCTGGTTAAGAAATGGCTCCACCTGCCTGAGCACTGTTAGATCTGTTTTCTAGGCCTGGCTCACTTTCCTGAAAAGCCCTACAGATTCCAAACTCAGTTTGCTGACAAGTTGACTGTCCTTCAGATTGAAATTTGTGACTGACGAGGTCTGCTTAGGGTTGCAACCTCTATTGCTAGAGCAGGACCAGGCATCCCTGGTAAGGAATAGCACTGAGCCTGCAGTGATATGGAGACTTCTTTTGCATTGTGTTGCCTGGGCTGGGCATTGGGTACACCAGATTAAGATGAGTCCTCAGTTAAGTAGGATGGTTGGCATGGCACGGAACATGTTAGTCCCGGACGTACCTCTCACTTACTTGGGGGTAGGTCGGCTTTTCCTGGCCTGGCTGTGCACTGGGGAGGCCCTGGCCCACCTTTCCCCTGGGGAGCCTCTGGAGAGGTGGGCAGACCTATGTAGAGGGGAGGGCCCTGTGTCTATGGTATGTAGCTTCAGTTCCTGTGGGGTGACACATCTGGGTTACTAGTGGGTGGTCCCCTTTTACATGATCAGAGAGGTATATAATGCAAATTTTGTCTCTTGTATTGCCCGAGGGTATTTTTATTAAAGCATTTCTGATATCATTAATATTAAGGGAACTAAATTGAAAGAATAGATCAGCAATACAAATAAGCAGTTACTGTAATTGGGAAAATACTAATGACTTAATTTGCATATGTGGCAAAAGCATTTTTTATGACTGGCTTGATAATAAAAGACAAGCTGAGTATCACAAATGCAAATAAAGAGATCCATTAATTCTCTGTTCATTTAAAAAAATTGTATTCCTGGTTTTTACACTGACAGTTTAATAATTAGAGTGCCTAATTTTAATCTGTTCCGTGGGTGCACACCCTGCGTATCTTGGACAGCTGGCTGTGGATGGTGGGATTTTGTGCTCTCTGACTGTTGGAAGGAGTTCAGGAGGCTGGGTCCTCTTGTTGAAACTGGATTTATGCCTCTCAGGGCTGTGTGGGATTCGTTTGGCTCTGGGGCACGCTGTGACATAGGAGCTGGTCTTCATGCTGAGAGACTGGGGCTCTGGTGGCTTGGGTCACTCAGGGTTGAATCTGTTTGAGGGTTCTATTCCTAGGTTTTTTTTTTTTTTTTTTTTTTTTTTTTGACCCATCCATTCCAGGAGGCATTTGCCAGGGAGGGAGATGGTTTGGGTTGTCCTAACAAGCATTGTGAGTGTGGCTTTTACAGGGTTGAGGCCAGGCTTGCTGCTAATCATCCTACTGTGCACAGAATGGTTTCCCAAAGGCTGTGTGTGCTAGACAGGAAGCCCTCTCCTTCCTGGAGTCCCAGGCCTAAGAACTCAGTGGTACAGCAGTTGAGAAGGCTGAGACTGTTGCACACAGCCACAGACTCTAAATAGTCATTTTGAAACCATCTGGGGACAAGTTGCAGACATCATTTCCAGTTTGGGGTGAGGAAATGAAGTCAGCTCTCATTTACATATTTTTGTACATGAATAAAATACACCTTCATCTTTTTCTTTTCATTTCTCCACCTCGTTCAGATTTGGAAAATGGGTCTAGATTTCCTCGAACTTATGTCTTCTCAGACAGAGTGTTTCCCCCACCCCCAGATGAGGTTAGAGATACAAAGTGACATATTTGTGTTGTAGTGACCACATAAAAAGAAAGGGTGTTGCTGAACTGTACCTTGCATCTCTAGAATATGCTAGAACTACACCCTGAGAGTTCCTGGTCTTGTGCTGCTGCTTCCTGGTTGCGTGTTTCCAGCTGCGGGGAGAGTTGGTCATTGTTGTGTGTCACACTGGGTCCTAGTCCTTCACCATGACACAGTGTGCTCCTCTTGTGTCTGGGTGACAGCTCAGTTTCTATAAATTCCTGCCCAAGCCCTGGTGTGTGTGTGTGTGTGTGTGTGGTGTGGAGTGCTGCTGTGTCACCAGTTGTCCCAGCAGCAGTGGGAACATCATGCATTTCTTCTGTGGAATCCTGCAGGTGCTGATGATGGTGCGGAGATAGCAGCAGATGAAGGACCGATGGTCACTGTGTGCTGAGAAGTTGTCTTGTTTTCTGAAGTGTGATTTAAAGGCTAAGTGGGGGAGGACAGGCAGCACCCTCTGAAGGGAAGGGGCCAAAGAAGGAAGGAACCCATATAACAAAACTATTTGGCAACTCGTTAGATTTGTGTGTGCAAATAGCCTTTTACAATTAAAGTGTCAGCTGTGGTAAAAACAAAACAAAACAAAACAAAACGCTATGTAAAATTGGCCCCTATAACCATCATTAAATTCACTGCCCAGTAGTGTCAGATTACACAGTAGGGCAATCAAGGCTGGAACTTTTCTCAAGTTGAAACTGCCTGCTTGATACAGAGCTGCTTGTGAGGGTTTCAAGGTGGTCTTATAAAATTCAGGGTTCTTGGGGCTGGAGAGATGGCCTAGCGGTTGGGAGTGCCAACCACTCTTGCAGAGGACCTGGGTTCGATCCCCAGCACCCACATGGCAGCCGAGAACCGTCCAAAACTCCAATTCCAGGAGAACTCCAGTTCCAGGGGAATCCAACGCCCTCTTCTGACCTCCGCAGCATTGCACAACATGGGTGCACAGACCTGCATGCAGACAGTGCATTCATACACATACAGAAATAAATAAAATTTAAAAAAAATTTTAAAAATTCAGGGTTCTTGTTGGACCCAGGGTGAGAACAATACTTGCTAACTCCAAAGGAAAAGGTAGAGAGCAGTGCTCACAGTGCTGTGTGTTACGGGGCTCCAGCAACGGCTTCACTCTTGCAGAGGACCCAGCTTTGGTTCCCGGCACCCATGTGGTGGCAAGCAGTCATCTACAAGTTCAATCCAGGGGATATGACACTCTTCTGGCTTCCATGGGCATTGTAGGCACGTGGCACACTTATAAACATGCAGGCAAAAATACACATACAATAAAAATAGATACATGGAAAATTTAAAAAGAATTAGGGGCTAGGAGATGGTCCAGTGTTTAAGAGCAGTGGCTCTTCTCATGACCTTTGTTCAGTTTCCAGTACCCATTTTGTGACAAACAACCATTCATATCTCCAGTTCCAAGAGATCTGACACTCTCTTCTGATCTCTGCAGGCATTGCATACATGTGGTGCATTTAAATTCATATAGGCAAAAAGGCTCATGGACATAAAATAAGAATAAATACAAAGTTTTAAAATTGTGTTATATAAGTTGCATGGCATTTAATGACCAATACATGCATTCATTTAACAGGACTATATAATATGTAACCATAGTTTATATCTAACAATTAGTACTGTATATTATTGTATGTTAAGTAAAATATTGTATTAATTGCATAATACATTCAGTGCCTGCATGTGTACACATGGCGCTTCATTTGTAGTTGATAGGCCTCCAGAGACCCTGACTCTTGGTCACTGCAGAGCTTGCCTCTCCAGCATCACTCTATTTCCCTTTCATAATCCAGACCTCCACATCTGCTCAGTCTGCCTCCTTTCTTTCCCTATGTCAGTCAAGCTCAGTTCTTGGCCTTGGTGCTCAGGGGTTAGAGATTGAGCCCTTGCATTGTTTCTGACCTGGGTTTCATACTCCTTTTTCATGCCTTGTCCCAGCCCAATAGGGTGTTGGTACTCCTGGTGGAGGTCGGCCAGTGACCCCTATACCACACTCCTGACTGGAGCCCATGGTCTGTACTGAGTTCTCCCTACAGTTACCTTGTGGCTGTGCTTTGGACCTGAGGAGTTGCCTGCCATTGCCCCTCACCCCCAGACCCTCTGAGAATAGACCTTGTATGTAGGCATTACTCCATCCTCCTGCATGACCTATGAGAATAGACCTTGTATGTAGGCATTACTCCACCCTCCTGGATGACCTCTGGAGAGGTAGGTGCTGTTACCTGGACCCTAGAGGGTTCTGGAGTTTTCAGTGCAGAGGACTGGCACATGGCCTTGGAGGTGCAGAGCCTGGAAAGGGACACAGCCCAGCCTGGCACTCTGTAGGGCTGCATGGAGATGGTATCCAGCTGGTGTGAAGACAAGTTGAAGGTGACTAGGCTACAGGCTGGGAGGGGCCATCTGGCTCAGAAGATGCCAGCCTAGAGTAGGTAGTTTGAGGGTTGGGGCACTAGGGCCCCTCTAGGAACTCAATTATCTCCTTGGGTAGGAGGGATCCTGCCAGGGGACTGAGTCGAGACTGCCCTTTAGGCCTGGGAGAGGCAGGCCGCTGGTACCACAATGGGTGGGTAGGAGCTGCCCACTCAGGGCTTTGAGCTTTCATTTAATAATGGCCAGCACTTAGTGTCACCAATGCTGTCTTTCAGTTGTTTTCCTGGCAGCCAGCCTGCCTATAACTGGGGAACCTCAGTTTTTGCATTGAGTACCTCTTTTTCTAGGTCTGCCCAGATTCTTCTCATCTACTACACCCTGTGCCCTTGTGGTAATGGCGAGTTCCAGTTTCCCTCTCTCCTTCTCTGGAGCTCCCTGCCTCAGAGCTTTGGCTCCTCTGACTGGACTCTGCCTGTGGGAGGGACCAGCTATCACGACTGCCTTTTTCCCACTCTGGTTGCCTCCATCCTGAGTTCAGTGCTTTTGGAACTTCCCATGTGTGCTCACTGGGTAGGTGCAGGTCCTTTCTGAGGAATGGAGAGGGAGGGATGAAAGGAGCTTGGGAGCTGGTGCCAAGTGTCCTGGCCACTTTGCTTCTCTACTTGTTTCTCATTTGTTTCTGAAAGACTTAACCTGAGGCAGAGTCATTTTAAAGGAGAGCATTGGATACATCACCCTTTTTGGAGTAAAAGAGGAACACTCAAGGGACAAGAGTAATGGGTCTGGCTGAGCATTGTAGCCTTGGGGTGACTGCTGAGAGCAGGAAGCTCAGGGATTCCTCTGTTCAGGGAGGAGGACACAGCCTCCAGCTGGGGCCCTCCCTCCTGCAGTGAGCCTTTGGGACTCTCTGGGCTTGTGCAGCACCAGCACTGGCAGCTAAGTACACACCATCTTGACTGGTCACAGGGCACCATATTCCCTCTTTCCATTCTTTGAAGCCATTACCTCATCCTTGCTCCTCCTCCTGTCTCCTTCCTGGACAATGTTTTGGTGTTAGACATACATGTCTGCTTCTGCTATCTTCCAGAAGCACAGGTCCTGGAGGCACTATACAGCTGTGGCAGTGCTCTTCTGTGGCCAGCTCAGAGGAAGGTACAGCCACATGGGGCCAGCCTGGGCCAGGTCTGTGATCACAGGGTATGGCTGTAGGCCAAGAGGGTGCCTGCCCTCGTAGGTGCTGAGGGAAGGGACAGAGGCATTGTTCTGGCACACTCCTCCCAAGTGGCCACCGCCATCTGATTCTGTGCCTTCTCTCTGTTTTTGGTAAAATAAGTTGGAATCTGGACCTTGCTTTCTGTAGAATACTCATTTCCAGAGAAAATGAAGAGGTCTTTTTGATATGATTACAAACACCAAGCAGATGAGATGGCCTTAGCATGATGTGTTGAGGGAGCATATATATTTGCCACAGCCTGCACACAAGTGACAACATACCTGTACTCCACTGGGTGGGCCTCTGTTGGCCACGCCTGACTGAGATGCCCCAGGTTAGTCTAGGGGCCTTTTCTTCTCTGTGCAGTTCTGGCCCCAGCAGCACCTGGAGCGAGCCTGTCCCATATCAGATAACTGTGACAGAATTGTAAAGGGCACTGGGCTGTCCAGATGTGGCCCCTATTGAGATATCCTGGGTAGTTTGTGGGGTCTCTGAATGGGGTCAGGGTAGGAGCTGAGTTGTGCTCCCCTTATCAGGGTGGGATGGTGTGCTGAGGTGTGTGCATCTGTCAGCAGAAGATAATGGATTGAGCCACAACCTCATGGGAATCTCTGCTGGTGCTGGAGGATATGGGGTCTTATTCAGGCTACAGGCTTGGGGACCATGTGTACCTGGGGCAGAGTGAGGTGAGGTGACATTTGGAACACATAGCAGTAACGTCATCCTGCCAGCCAGCCTGAGGAAGCGTGGCCCAGCTGCTGTTGAGAGAGTGGTTTGCAGCCTTGTGTGCAAGGGGTGAGTGGTTGGCTCTGAGTGGTTGTGTCCTCACGGCTTCGCAGGGCGCCCTGTGTCCTGACGGGATAGACAGGATAGCATCCCTTTCAATATAGACCTTCTAAGAGGCTCTGGCCTCTTCTCACTGTCACCATCTGGTCATGTTCTGTCCCATACATGTCTGTGTCAGAGACATCTTGTGGGTACTTCTTCATGGTCCCGCTCCCCAGGGGTCTCCCAGGTGTGGATGTGCTGCATCTGCCATTTTCCTTTGCTCTACCGTTTGATAGTTCCTGCTCAGCTGTGGTCCCTATCTGTGTTCGAGACTCACTGTGTGAACATAGGAGTGTTGGAGCCCAGAGCCAACAAAAATGCCCTCCTCTTTGATCTGTGACTGGATGGGGAGGGTCACCTCTACCTGAGTTGCCAGCAGTAGTGGACATCTGCTGGAAGATTGGGAAGTCAGTGGAATCTGTTGTCTGCCTCCTTTTGGTGGTGTGGTAGTGGTGGCCAGGGTGTTGTCCAGAGGGCTCCTTCTTGAGCTGGGCAGGTTTAGAATCCTTTTGCCCAGAAATTGCCCCCTCTGCTTTAGAGACCATTGAGAGACACACAGGGTAGGTACTAGAGATGAAGCTGTGCTTGTGATGGTGGTCCAGGTGGCTCTCATAGTTGAGTGGCATGGTGCCCAGATGGCCCTTCTACTCTTTACTCTTCTTTATGAGAGAAAGGGACAGTCCAGGACTGGACAAGTTGGTCTGAGGTCTAGATTATTCTAACTTGTTCGATAGAGCCTAGAGACCCCATTTCCTTAGTGCTCAGAGCCCACGTCTCCTAAGAGCTGCCTGATGAGGGTCTCCTGTGTCAAGTGTCAGGTGATGCTCCCCATGTTATGCCTCAGAATTTCCTTTATTTGATTAATTAGAAACTGCATGCAAGATGGGAAGACTTACATTATAGAAGGCCGACTTGGCAAGGGTGATAAGTCTTGCAACTTACTGCATGTGGGAGAAATGAGTGCTATTTTTAAGAGTGTTATAGTACCTCATAGAGGTAAGTGTAGGTGCTTAGACCAGGTAAAGGTCTTCCAACTGTCCTCTGGTGCCTGCTGCACTGGGCTACCAGATGGCCCTGAGTGGTCCTGTGAGGACAAGTGTTCTGGAGTGCTTGGGGAGCACTTGTGTGGGAGTGTGGGGAGCACTGACTGGGGAGTGCTTGGGGAGCACTCGTGTGGGAGTGTGGGGAGCACTGACTGGGGAGTGCTTGGGGAGCACTTGTGGGAGTGTGGGGAGCACTGACTGGGGAGCACTGACTGGGGAGTGCTTGGGGAGCACTTGTGTGGGAGTGTGGGGAGCACTGACTGGGGAGTGCTTGGGGAGTGCTTGGGGAGCACTTGTGTGGGAGTGTGGGGAGCACTGACTGGGGAGTGCTTGGGGAGCACTTGTGTGGAAGTGTGGGGAGCACTGGACTGGGGAGTGCTTGGGGAGCACTTGTGGGAGTGTGGGGAGCACTGGACTGGGGAGTGCTTGGGGAGCACTTGGGGGAGTGCTTGGGGAGCACTTGTGTGGAAGTGTGGGGAGCACTGGACTGGGGAGTGCTTGGGGAGCACTTGTGGGAGTGCTTGGGGAGCACTTGTGGGAGTGTGGGGAGCACTGACTGGGGAGTGCTTGGGGAGCATTTGTGTGGAAGTGTGGGTGGCACTGGACTTGGGAGCAGAGAGGCTGAGGCGGCTCTGGAGGCTCCTGCGAGCCTTCCTTCCCCTGGTCTCAGCCACCTGCTGGCATCCTATGTCCCTGGTGGCTTTTCCCAGGAGTCCTGTGGGTCTCTTTGCACGTTCTCTTGTGTCTGATATCCTTAGCCCTGAAGCCACATTTTCCCTCCACTGGCCCTTTTAGATCTCCTTAAGCTTCCCTGTGCACCACAGCTGAGGACCCCAGGTCTGTGGTCCACCTCACAGCTGCCTCCTCATATTAGACCTGCATCCTCAGTTGCTCTTTAGGTGTGTCCCTGTGAATGTCTTCGTGCAGGCTTTGCTCACCACTCTGCCTCTCCCCCTGTGTTTTCCTCAGTGCACTGATTACAGATCATTTTCCTGCAGCCCATAGAAGCCATGCAGCAGGTGTGCAGCCAGGAGCTGTGAACAGGACACCCATCACTGCACTTTGCTTGCTTGTTCTTAGGTGTCTTGTTTTGATTTTTCTCTGGAACTTTGAGATTTCCTCTTCTTTAGTGTTCTGGAATTGTAAGGATGTGGACTTCTGAGTATTTCTCTGTTGGCTTATAGGATCCCAGAGTTTCAGTCTTACCCTGAGGGTGTGTCTTGCACCTTCTCTCAGGTCTTCATCATCGTGGGCATGTCCTCTGCAGCGTTGTCCCTGCTCCCCATGTTGGGATTGCTGTGGCTGCCATGTGATTGCGGGCTTGGATGCTCACCCTGCTCATCTCCGTGGGGTTTGGTTCTGCCCTTTTCCTCCTTCTCAGAGCTTGGCAGCTCTCTGCTTGTCCCCAAACCTTGCTTCTCTGTCAGGCCTCCTGGGTGCTGGTTACCTCAGCAGCCTTTTGTCTGGTGCTTGGCTTCGTGTTTTGTTTTTTTCTTCTTGTCACTTAAATGTCTGGCGAATTGTTTATTCTTATAACTCCTAGACAGACTCAGCCTCACTCAATGGAGGAAGAAACTCACTGGGGGTCTCCAGAGACATTTGAACCTTGTCCTCATCCACCCAGCTCCTACAAGTTGCCAAAGACACATTTGATGGTGTAAGAATTCCACTCGAGGTCAGGAGAAGATGATCTCTTCCAATGAGTAGACAAGAGTTTGGGAAAAATGGCAAGTAAGAGCCTATCACAAATGAGAGAGGCCCCACTGCAGAGTGAGTGAACCTCAAGGGCAGCACAGGGAGGAGTGGGCTATCCCTGCAGATCGCTCTGGCACCCTGTGCTCAGGAGCCACCTACGACAGGGAAAGAGGACACCTTGTACACAGGTTGGTGGAGCAGAGAGCTGCTGCCCATTGCAGGAGGGGCCGTGGTGGAAGTCATCCTGCTCCATCAGAATGAGAGTGCACAGGTCACTCAACCCCATGCCTTGCTATGCTGCCCTAGAGCAGAACCAAGGGCTAGCCTCACCCTCAGTCTCCAGACATGTTGCCTTGGTGGTAAAACAGGGAGTCTATCCTTGTAAGCAGGCAGGTCTGTGATGGTGTGTTCCAGGAGGTGCTATTGAATGAGGGCATGGCCGTGGAGAAGTCCTCCTGACAAGCCCCATGCTTTGACATGCAGTGACTGCCAGGTTTGGGTGTCTGTATGTCAACCTGAAGGAAAATGATACTGGTGTCAGGAAGAAGACTCCCCATTGAATTGAGGGAAAAGAGGGGACCTCTTGCTCTGTCTTTGCAGTGTATTTGTCTGTCCTCATGCAGCCTCTGAAGGCCACAGTGCCCTGAAGAAAGCAAGACACAGAAGGTCCTGGTGAGGAAAGGAATTGACTTCCCACCTTTTGCACAGGTCTTGGTGTCCCCAGAGGTCCCAGAATCACTGAGAACAGCTGCACAAACTGGTGTCTGTGTGGTTGGAGGTGAGGGACTCATGATCACTGAGCTGTTCTCTTCTGTGACAACTGTCATTGAGGTTTCTGTGCAGGTGGCGAGTGATGCGTGAGTTCCTGGTTCAGGTGTCGGGACGGCATTTTATGCTTGCTAGTGTATTAGCTGAAGCTCTGAGGCTGTTTGCCTCCTGGTTTGCGGATCCTTTGTAGGTCTGTGATGAGTCTTAGAAGTTTTCCTTAGGGACCTTGTGGCCACCTGCCTGGGACGTCCAGGCCTTTGGTTGCCTCACAAGCTCATGGCAGTTTGATACTGAATAGTCCGTTGGACTTAGTGTTTCATGGTAATCTGGGAGGCCTCTTTTCTGCTTGTCTTTCTTTCTAAAATCGTTTTGTTTTGCAGGTAAAAGGAGACAGCATCATTTTGTCTGGATGTTTTTTTCTAATTGGACCCTTAATCTAAAGAGTTTATTTTACCAAGACGTTTATGCATGTTACACATGATAGACTGGGTATTTACCATCTCCCTCCCTTGTACAGAGTAGCAGTATATAGAAGTGGCCATCAGCAGAAAGATCTGCAGGGCTGGAAGTCTGGTTTCTTTTGTAAAGTTGCTGGTGACTGTATGGCAAGCCCTGAGCATGCTGGTAAGGGAGCTGCCCTGGTCCCCTTTATGGTAACTTGGCATCAGACCTCCTGTGTTGCAGAAAGAAGCACAGCTCTTTATGCAGCAGAGCCTCTGTTAGCCTGTCCAGACTCAGCTGTGAAGTACTTCATATTTTATTCCTGTTAGAACAGGGTGGAGTGGAATTTTATTACTTTTAAGTATAGAGTCTATTATGAAACTAAAACATAAATGTGTCCCAACAAATTAAGAGGAAAAACCTGTAGTTTTGCACTGTATGAGCCATCTATCATAAACAGCATGCTCACAAGACATAATTCCCAGACCTTACAGTCCATATTTCATTTATAGAGACAAGAGAACTTATTAAAAAGCCTACCATATAAGCAGGAGGAATCACAAGTTAACATTTTGTTTTTGTTTAAAATTTAACAAAATTCAGAGTAAACTAAGCATTTAAAACATTTAAATTAAATGTTATGTCATGTATTTGTTCTTTTTGACCATCTTGATTCAAGTTCTAGAGACTTGCACAATTGCTCTGTGTAGTGGACATCCAATTCTGTTCTGTTTTAGTGAGATTTGTTTCCAGAATGAGTGTCAGACTTGTTCACATGGAGATTACAAGGTAGTGGTAAGAGGCGCAGTGTGAAATGTACCTGCTGTTCAGAGAGCCTAGGTAGACCGGTGGTCACTGGGGTAGAGAGATGTTCAGCAGGTAAGAGCCAGTGCTGCTCTTGCAGAGGTCCTGAATTCAGTTTCCAGATCCTCTTCAGGTAGCAGCTCACAATTGCCTGTAACTGTAGCTTCCAGATCTGACACTACCTTCTGGCCTCTGCAGGCACCTGCACCACATGGCACATATAAACAGGTAAACATACACATAAGTAAAAGTAAACATCTTTAAAAATGGTATATACTGGGGCTGGAGAGATGGCCTAGCGGTTAAGAGCGCCGACCGCTCTTGCAGAGGACCCGGGTTCGATCCCCAGCACCCACATGGCAGCTGAGAGCCGTCTGTAACTCCAATTCCAGGAGAACTCCAGTTCCAGGGGAATCCGATGCCCTCTTCTGACCTCCGCGGCATTGCATGACACGGGTGCACAGACCTACATGCAGACAGTACATTCATACACATAAATAAACAAATAAAAAAAAATGGTATATACTGCCAGGCATGGTGGTGCACGCCTTTAATCCTAGCACTTGGGAGGCAGAGGCAGGCAGATCTCTGAGTTCAAAAGAGTTTGGTCTACAGAGTGAATTCCAGGACAGCTAGAGCTACAGGGACACTCTCTCAAACTACCCCCCCCAAAAGTATATACTAAACAGATAGGCAAGTGGGTATTATTTGTGGTTTTCTGTGATAGAAGATGGTCTTTGAATAGCTGAGTCCCACCTCCTTAACCTTTTATGAGGTACAACCTATGAGAAAGTGACACCAACCAGAAACAGTTGGGTGATGAATTTCTATAGTCAGAGCCCTTGTTCAGATGGACCAGGAAATAGTGTTAGCTGCTCAGACATCATTTGTTCTCCCTTCTAGCCCCCGTCCCCCACTACTCCCTAGGGCAACCTGGGGTAACCTCCACTTAGAGAACATTGCCCATTTGCAGATTTTATGTGTGTGGGGTCACCCAGTGTGTACCATGTATGTGTGCCTGCCATGCTCAGCCTGTGGAGGAAGGTGTGGCTCATCTGTGGCTGTGTGGTTTATTCTTGCTGTATAGCATTCTGTAATATGACTGGTGACCTGTTGGTCATCTGGGGAATTTCCAGTTTGGGGCGTCACAGGTCAAGCTAGTATGTCTTTGGATTCTAAATTGTAAATTTTAAGGCAGGGTTTCATGGAGACCAGGATGGCCTCAGAGTCGCTGTATAGCTGAGGATGACCTTAAACCTATGGTCCTCTTGCCTCTTAGCTCCACAATGCTGGGGTTACAGTGTACCACCACACCTGGTTTATATGACCATGAGAACAGAATCCAGGCTTCCTGCATCCTAGGCCAGCCCTCTACCAGCTGAGGCACTACTGTCCCTACTATCTGTCTTTCATGGGAGTGACCAGAGAAAGGTGCAAGGTCTGACCTGGGCTGTCACCAGCATGGCACAGAATTGTGCATGCTGGCCTCAGTTCCCATGCCCAGGGCTTTTCTGTAGGGCTCAGATTCTTTGACTCTTATGGTTGAGAGTAGTTCAGGTGCTTCTGCATCGTCACTAATGCATGGTGCTTCTTGCTTAGAAGTTTTAGGCATTTTGATGTGTGTGTGTGTGTGTGTGATCCATTATGATTTTTAAAAAATATTTTCATTTTATGTGTATGAGTGTTTTACCTGAATGTGTTTAAGTATTTTCTGTGGGTGAAATGCTGCAGAGGCCAGAAGAAGGTATCAGATCCCCTGGAACAGGAGTTATGGATGGTTGTTAGCTGCCATGTGGGTGCTGGGAGTTGAACCTCTCTGGAAGAAGAGCAAGTGTTGAGCCATCTATGCAGCCCAGATTTCACCCCCCCACCCCCTGCCCCCCTTGAGACAAGGTCTTCTTGTAGCCTGGAACTTGATACGTAGACCAATCTGACTTGGTCTCACAGAGATTCCCCTGCCTCTGCCTCCAAGTGCTGAGATTAAAGGTATGTAGCACCACCTTTGGCTCCCTGTGATTTTGAGCTTTAATTTTCCTGTGACAGATGCAGAGCAGCTATTTGTGTTGATTGACTTCTTACAGACCTCTTTTGTTAAGGTGCCTGTTCTTTTTGCTCATTTAAAAAAAAAAAAAAAGGTTGTCTTTTCTTAAAGATCCATAGGATTCCCTGTACATTGTGGCTGCTGTTGAAGGTCGCTTCTGCCCTGGAGCCACCTTCTCTTCCTCCGAGTCTGGATAAGCTAAAGTTCTTCATTTTAGTGCCATGTGATCCCTTTACAATCAGTGCCTTCTTTCTATCTACACTCTACCTACTTGAAGATCCTTGACTCTGTGGCCTTTTGGACTGGTTCTGTAATCCATCTCCTGACTTAATGAGGGGTATGCTGGGTGGGTCATGACCTAAGCACTTTATTTCAGAATGACCTTTCCCTGAGACTTCGGGTAGACTCTTCACTATTATCAGATGACAGTGCTTTCATTCTAGAATATTCTGTTCCTTGGCTTGTCCCAACATTTTAATGACAGGTTTATAATAAGTCATTATAATTAGGAGTGTAAGTCTCTTAGGTCCTTTATGTTTCTTTGCAAAATTTAGGATTAACTTGTCATTTTACAAAAAAAGTTATTGTGGAATTTTAATCATGACTACACTGACTAGCAGTTGGGGAACCTCAATGTCTGAACCATTGTTAGATTTTTAAGCTGTGTATATAGTCTATTTCATTTCTTTAGGTCTTTAATTCCACTTAGTTTTTTTTTTTTTAATAGCTTCCTATTTCGATAGATTTAGCCCTGAGTACTTGCTGATGCCTGATGGTATCGTAAGTGTTGTCTTTTTCCAGGGTTTATTTTCTGTTTGGTACTGGTATGTAGAAATACAATTAACTTAGACATATTGACCTTATTATCCCAACAGTCTTGTTAGTTTGGATGTCTTAACAGTTCTTGGTAGATGGTTCTGTGTTTTTGATGTGTTGTGGGTGGCGAGCTCCTGTGCCTTTCACCTCATTCTTATCTTGCACTGGTGGGGTCTCCAGGGAGGTGTTGCTGGTTGTGGTGCAGGTCCTGCTCTTACCCTGTTCCTGGCTGCTGTGTTTAGCAGGTAATCTGCATTTATTGCGCTGCCGTGGTGTGACTCTGGGCTCTCTTGTTGGTGTCATTTACAGAATATTCCCCCTTTGCACACATCTCTTTTGGTAGCTTTTAGAGGAAATACTTCCCTGGCACGGTGACCCGTACCTTTAATTCCAGCACCTGGAAGGCAGAAGCAGGCAGATCTCTGTGAGTTCAAGGCTATCCTGTATACATAGTGAGTTCGAGGCTAGCCAGGGCTGCACACGAGACTGTGTCTCCTGTAGTCCCTCCCCCACAAAAGAAACTCTCAAAGATTTATAGCTTCTAAGCTCAATGGAAGGATTATGACTTACTTGATGAAATTGAGTCAGTTAAACTTTCAAAATTTCCAAGTTGAAGGAGGGAAGTACCCTAAGTGGTCCAGAACCCAAATGTTTTGAAGGATACTATAGTACAGGTTTAGTGCCTTTCACTCTGTGTGGAACAGAATTAAAAACAGAGATGCCTTTGTATAAGGGCAGTGTCAGATTGTAGTTAGTAGGGGCCACAACTGTCACTGTTGGCCTGAAGGTTCCTGTGAATTACAGTCACGAATTCTCCCTCTGGCTCGAAGCTTTTCATTTGTGTGCTACCTGGAGCATGGTGGCTTCTCTCACTTCCTCTGTTCTGGTCTCTTGTCTGTGCTGAAGAGCTTGTAAACTGGCTCCTGACGGTCTGCCCACAGGTCCTGTAGACAGACTGGCTCCTGAGGGTCTGCCCACAGGTCCTGGGTTCTTGATCCTTTTATTCTCTACCCAGATTTCCTTAGCTTTCTCTCAGACCCATGGTGCTGCCCTGCCCTGGCTCTGAAACAGTCCCCAGTGGTACCAGGGAGCGACCTTTTCTGAATAGGGAGGATCCCCATTACTGGAGTGTGACTGAGTGGAAGACAGGGTCTCCAGCATGAGGGACAGTCCCCTCCTAGCTTGTGTTGTGTCATGCTGGCCTGTCCCAGACCCCACCTGATTCTGCCCTGATTAGAATCCTCTAGTGGGTTCTGCCTCCTCCTGCACGGAAAGCAAAATGTTCTAGAAGCCCTCTTGTGTGTAACAGAACTCTGAGTAAATGGTGCTAAAGACAGTTATGCCTTTGCAATGCATTTTTTAAGAAACCCAACTTTGTGATAATAGGGTTCTATAGATGAACCCACTTTCAAGATTTACAGTTGATCTTGGGCATTTCAGTGTATGTAAAAGTAGGAGACGTGGTTGGAGCAGAGATAGTAGGGAGGGTCTGCTCTCTTGCTGATGTTGGTCCCCTTGGCTCTTGTCCTGTTTGCAGGAGCTGGGATCAAAGGCATGCTCCACCAAGCCTGGCCAAAACCCTTTTCTTAAGCAAGGGAAAGAAAGCTACGTTGGAAACTTTGTTAAAAATCTTAAATTTAAATTACAAATAGTTTTTGTAAACATTTTTCCACTTACATTTTTTAAAGATTTTAAAAATTTTATTTATTTTTATGTGTATGAATGTACTGTCGGCATGTAGGTTTGTGCATCCGTGTCGTGCAATGCTGTGGAGGTCAGAAGAGGGCTTTGGATTCCCCTGGAACTGGAGTTAAAGACGGTTATCAGCTGCCATGTGGGTGGTGGGGATCAAACCCAGGTCCTCTGCAAGAGCAGTCGGCGCTCTTAACTGCTAGGCCATTTCTCCCCTCCACTTACATTTTTATTTCAAACTCCTAACCCATGGAGAAGATAAATAGTTCAAATTCACTAGGATGGTGGCAACCCAAAATGGAACACACACACACTGGGCTTGGAATCCAGCTCTTCTGCAGAGGACAGCCTCCTGCACTAAAGTGGTGCAGAGACATTGTAAAGGACAAAAGCAATCAGGCAATGGATGCTGCCTTCTCCTTCCTGTGTTGGTCATGGTAGGGCTCAGCAACTCTAAAACTACTTATATGTGGATGAGGATCCAACGAGGAAGCATGCAGAATACTGTAGGAGTCAGGCTTCTTGCAGTTGGAGAAAGGAATTAAAAGCAAGGAAATGGGGGCTGGAGAGGTGGCTTAGGGTTAAGAGCACTTGCTGTTCTTCCAGAGGACCCAGGTTCGGGTCCCAGCACCACATGGTGGCTCTGTAATGCTCTTCCAGCCTTCACAGGCACTATACGCATACTAGTATACACACTGGCCATCAAAACACTTGTACAAATGAAGGTAAGTAAATCATAAAGAAGGAAATGGGAAAGTAGCAAAGACCTTGCAGTGGTTGAGTTGCAATCTGTCCTATCAGTGTAAGCTTAAGCACATGCTGAACAAAGAAGATTGGCTGAAGACTGTCAGAAAAGCATGAGGAGTTGTCTTGACAGGACTTCAGTGGACAGTCAGTAATACTAGATGATCAGCACATAGCCTCAGATAAGTACCTACCTGCCTGTTTCAACTAATGAAGGGGATTAAGTGGAAGGATGAAGGGCTACCTGAGCCTTGAATTCTAGCTAACAAATGTATGCTTGAGTTGAGTGTCACTATCTGGCACTTGGGAGGTAGAGGCAGGGAGAGCTCTGTGAGTTCAAGATCAGCCTAGTCTACATTGTTGAGTTCTGGATAGCTGGAGCTACAGGGAGACTCTTAAAAAAAAAAAAAAAAGATAGCCGGGCGTGGTGGCGCACGCCTTTAATCCTAGCACTTGGGAGGCAGAGGCAGGCGGATCTTTGGGAGTTCAAGGCCAGCCTGGTCTACAGAAGGAGTCCCAGGACAGCCGGGGCTACAGGGAGCCGCTGTCTCGAAAAGACCAAAAAAAAAAAAAAAAAAAAGACATATTTTGGGTTTTTCAGATATCTTTCTGTTAATTGATTTCTAACTTAAGTTTATTCAAATAATGTATTTTATGTGACTTGAGTCCTTTTCAACTTGCTGGTACTTGTTTTATGGTCCTAAAGCAATCTGCTTTGGTGCCTGCTCTCTGTTAAAGGAACATGAAGAGAATATTCCTCTGGTTCTGTGTAGTGTTGTGCAGGTGTCAGTCGTGTTGGCTGGAAGTGCTGTTGTGTCTAGTTTTCTGTCTGCTGTGGCTCCTGAGAGCAGGTGTTGAGATGCTCAGCTGGAGTGGTTGATGTGCCCATTTCCCTTATGCATTTGCTTAGTTTTGCTTCTAGTTTGAAGCTGAGTTTTAATTTCTCTTTGAACTACCGACTCCTCTGTCGTATCTTGCGCACGGGCCTTGCTCTTGCTCTGGTATATTTTGTTTGATGCCAACGTCACCTTCACAGCTTTCTTTTGAGTAGTGTTTGTATCAGTTATTTTTATCTTCGCTGTGACCAAATACTTCATAAAAACAAGGGAGGAGAGATTTATTTTGCTTTATGATTTCAGTGAGTTGCCCATCATAGTAGGGTCCCTTAGCTCCAGGATGATACTTCCTGCACTCAGGATGGGACTTACCCTCTCAGCTAATCCTCTCTGGAAAGGCCCTCTCAGAGACTCCTTACCATCTCTTCGGAGGTGCTAAATGGGGTCTTTGACAGTGAAGATTAATGGGCATAGTTTGAGTGATTGATCTTTTTCTATCTTTACATTTAATCTGTCTTTATAGTTGAATATGGTTCAGTGAAGGAAATTGTGTGAAGTGATTTTTGTCATTGTTGGCTGTGTACACATCATGGTGTGAGCATTAGAGTGTACTTCGCAGACCAGGAGAGCTGCAGTGTTCAAGGTCACCGTTTTAGTGGGACATCGCTGTTGGCTTTATGCAGGCTGTTGTGGACTTGTATGTCACTGCGGCTTGTGCTTGTACTGAAGATGCATTACTGTAGGTAGCACATTGCTTGAGGAATATGGATGGTACCTGAGATGTGTGACTTCCTGTCTCCAGACCATTTTCAGTGCCACCTCGCATGGCTCTATATATCTTACACAGTGGTGGGGTCTTGCTTCTTACCTCGTCTGATAGCCTCTGCACATTAATAGAGTATCTAAACAATTGGATAGGGTCATAGATATGGGTGGGAGTGGGCTCAGCTGTCCCTCATTCCCAAACTTGGAAATAGCTTTTTATCTTCTTCTATTCAATTATTGTCATTCATTTGAATTGTTAAAACTGCATTTACTGGACTTCTTGTGAATATGTTGTGTCTTTTTTGAACGGTGGTAGTGTTGTTGTTGCTGCTCATTTTTGTGGTTTGCTGCTTATGAGCCACAGTTTTCTCCTAAGCCTTGGTATTTTTTATGTTCAGTTTTGCCAAGTGTGAGTTCTCCCAGAATGTATACATTGTGACATAACACAGACTCTTGGGTCATTTAATCTGCAGATGGGAGATGAGAAGGGCTCATCTCCACCAGCAGTGCTCTGCTGGGAGCTCTGGCCCTGGGAAGCTTGGGTTGGAGGAAGGAAAGGTGGGCTGGGGCTGTCCTCTCCAGAAGAGCTGTTCTTTGAGGATAAGTAAGCTAGTAGTTCCCACCTGGGGCCTGTCAACAAGGCATCCCTGCAGTTAGAACAGAGGCACATATCCCAGAATGCCAGGAATATGTCTCAGAACATGACTTCAGCCTATATCAGGAGGATGTTTTTCTTAAGCCACTAGATGTGGCTTAAGAACCAGGAATGGTTCTTAATGGTCAGGAAGAGGGACAGGCTGAGTGACCACCGGCCAGGGAAGCAGGGGAAACAAAGCTTTAAGCTTGAACTGCACTAGAGCTGTAAAGAAGAGAGCTGATAACTCTGGAAAATCGTAGCAGCCATGTGCAGAGTGTACCAGAGAAGCTGCCTGGGACTGCAGAAAAAACAACAGATGTGTCAGTGGCAAGAGGGGTGGGAATCAGTGGAGAGTCCAGGCAGTAGTGGAGGACTCACTCAAGAAACCAGAATGAGTGGAATAAAAGTAATAAGTGAAAAATTTTGTAATTGATAAGTAATTGAGCATTTTCCAGATAAGGAAGAAGATGGAGATATATTCAAAGGATCGTGTTTGAGCAAAATTAGTGAAGAGGCTATAACCGGAACATTTCTGACAATGTTTTTGAATTTCAAGATGAAAGAGAAGATGTACTAGCAGAGTATAGGCAGAAGAAAATGACATCAGCAATACCCAGATCCCAGTGTTACTCAGACAGGAACTTGAGGTAATTTGGCCTTGGAATTCTCCATGGTGCCAAGGGACAGTGTTACAGGGCAGATGTTTATGGCCTGAGACTTTTTTTAATTTTTTATTTATTTATTACTTGTTATGTGTATGAGTGTACTGTGCACGTAGGTTGGTGCACCCGTGTCATGCAATGCTGCGGAGGTCAGAAGAGGGTGTCGGATTCCCCTGGATCTTGAGTTAAAGATGGTTCTTAGCCACCATGTGGTGGGTCCTCTGCAAGAGCAGTCGGTGCTCTCTTAACCGCTGAGCCATCTCTCCAGTCCCAGCCTGAGACTTTAATACTTAGCTGAGTTGGTGTACTTGCAGGATCCAAGCCTCTTGAGATTCAAAAAGGTTTTCAGAAGTACATCACCTGCATCCTTTTAAGGAAATGGTGCTCCTGACTCAGGAATAAATGTTCTCAACCTGAGGATAAAAGTCATGGTGTTACTGGATACAGATCAGTAGTCATAAAGATGAATCCACAGAGTTGTAGTTATGGTGTAAAGTTGGAAACCACCTACAACAGCCAACCTTTGGGGTCTGTCCTTGACACGATGAGGTGCTTAGAGTTCTTTGGTTATAAGCAGCTGGGGAAATTTTCTTGATTGGTTGTAGAAAAGGATTGATCAGACTCAGGGAAGAGAGATAGTTACAGACGCCTCGGTAGGCCATGGAGCAAGGATCTGTCAGGGAGTCTTGGGCTGGTATTCATTGGCTTGTCTCTGCAGTGACTCAGCTGTGGAAGAGTCTGGTCTCTGGGGAGAATCTGGTAAGTCCACAAGTCTCAAGTCACTAGGCCTAGTGGCTATTCCCTGAGACATGGGCGTCTCAGACCCTCTTACATTGGATGGGGCATCTCCCAAGGGGTTTACCAAGCATATTGAGTGACCTGGGGAAGTACCAGCTGGAGAGTACTTTGCACAGCAGTTCCTGTGGGCAAGAGGCAAAGATGAAGATGGCAGGCATAGAGGAACCAAGATGGGACAAAGCACCTGCCTCTAGGGGCTGCTGGGGTGCCTTTCAGATATTCTCCTGTGATGGCCATGTATTCCCTATAACCCACGAGAAAATATGGTTATGAAGATGGGCACATGGGGACCTGTAAAGTAGGGAAATCAGAATTTGAACAAAATTTCACAGTGGCAGCCATGTGTGTGCAGATGTTTGGCTGATACGTGTCAGTGAGAGGGTCAGGAAGAACAATGCTGTCTCCCTTCATACTTCACAGAGTAATTTAGCTCAGAATACATCCCGTATCAGTGGTAGAGTAGTGAGTGTACTGCTTCCTTCCTAAAGCCTCATGAAGGGGAAGTTTCTGGAAAGAGGAGGGTCATTGCCTATAGATCAAAGATGTTCAACGGAGGTTGATTTGGGCCCCTCCGAAAGGTATTTCTGGCTGTCATGGTTGGGGGAGATGCTGCCAGCGTCAGGGTGGAAGTCAGGGATGCTGCTGGGTGTTTTGTGTGCTCACAGCAGCTAAGCAGCCTTTCCACTGTTCAGTAGTGCAGCGGTTGAGGAACCTGCTCTACACACGTTTTACTTGTACATGATGTGCTGACAAATCCCAGTGGTTCATTCTGGTGGAAAATGGTTCAGAATGAATTGTTTTTCCTAATCTGCTTTAATAAAAAATGTATAAAAAGCAGAATCTGTTTCCTTAGTTAGGTTCCCAAGCAACTGAGGGCTCCTTTCTTCTCTAACCCTGCAGGTCCATCTCTGCCAGGCCAGGGGACGACTTCCTCTCTCCCTGTGGATTACTTGGTTTACAAGAAGCTGCCAGCAAGACCTCAAGTTTACGTGGCTGGGACTCAAGCCTCCTCAGTTCTGTACTTGCATGTGCTGGGGGAGATTTGGAGCTTGTTGGGGCTGCTGTTCACGTGGACATTTTGAGCCATTTTACACTCACTCAAGGCGCTGACGCTGCTAGCAATGAGTTCTCAAAGCCATCCAGGTAAGGCCTGTGTCCTTGTTTCTGCTACCACTCTTCACAGATGCACTGCTGCTGCCGCCGCCACTGCAGCCTTTCCTTGTGGCAATCCTGGCTGGTTTGCAGCCCCAGCAAGTGTGTAGTAAGTGGGTTCTTCTCTTGGTGCAGGGCTGATGACCTTCTGGTGATTCAGAGGGAAGCCCTGGCTTTGTGTGCCAACTCTGGTGGCAGCAGTTCCTTGATGCCAAGAGAATGAAGTGCTTTTATGTAGATGATAACTGAATGCCAGCTTGTGATTTGGAAAGTGAGATTCTGGAAACTGAGGGAACAGTGCTTCTTTAGGGCCCTGGGTTTTGGTGAGGTGAAGCCTGGATTCCATACATGGTCTCCCCTGCTCCCAGTTTCTGGATCCATTTGGGGCTGTACTAACACTTCAAAAGCATTTGTAGTTCACAACAGCCCTAGGTACTTTCAGAACTTCAGAGGCAAGGGGCTTATCCAAAGTCACAGCTGGGTGGTCAGAATAATATGTGTCTGGCCCTTAGTACATACACATAATTTCATGCCTCTGGCCTTAGAAAGCCACAGCACACACACTGTGATTTAAACCTAGAGAGGCCTGCCTAACCCATCCCAAGGTGTGAGTCTGCTATGGAACCTTAGCTCCCTTCCTCCACTTCTAGTACATTCTGCTATTTCTAGGGCAATGTGTAGCCTCTAGGGCTCTAGGTGTTAGTGTCTGTCTTGAGTATAACAGGAGGCTGGACAGATGCCAGGATTGATGCTTGAGGCCTCACCAGCCTGACTCAGAACTTGTTCCAAAGGTAGAGGCAGAGGCTTAGGGTCTGACCTTTCATTCTAGGTCTGCCAGGACCAGAACAGTCACACACACTTCCCTTGGGTGTCTTTGCTTTGTCTGAGAGTTCCAGAGGGTGGTGCTCTAGGCTTTATTTAGGTAGGAAGGTTTATTGATTTATTTGTTCATGCATTGATTGCTAAAAAGAAATGACCTATGATAATTGCAGGAAAAAAAATGAAGCTGTGTAGACTAATGTCTGTACAGTAGCTATTGGTATGCAGGTGTGCCTTCCACTCTGCAGTGAGGTGAAGTGTGTACCTTCCCTTTGTGCAAATATGTAGTGGTACATGTGTGCACATCCTAATGGCCTGCCATTCTATATATAAGGTTCTGTGTTTGTTTTTCCCATGTTAATGTATTATGAACATCTTTGATGTCAATATCTGTCTATCTATCTATCTATCTATCTATCTATCTATCTATCATCTATTTGTCTATTCATCATCTATCAATCTATCTATCTATCTAAATCTAACATTCTTTTGTCTGACTTGTAAGTGGGTATTTATGTGGTGATGGTAGTGTTTATAGCAGCTCCATATTGACACTAAACAATTATTTTTTTTTCTTTTTAATTTTTTTTTATTTTATTTATTTCGGTATGTGTACCAATGTACTGTCTGCATGCAGGTCCGTGCACCCGTGTCGTGCAATGCCGCGGAGGTCAGAAGAGGGTCTCAGATTCCCCTGGAACTGGAGTTCTCCTGGAATTGGAGTTTCAGACGGCTCTCTGCCGCCATGTGGGTGCTGGGGACCGAACCCGGCTCCTCTGTAAGAGCGGTCGGCGCTCTTAACCGCTAGGCCATCTCTCCAGCCCCGACACTAAACAATTATTGTAAATATAATTTGTAAACTACTATAAGTATCTCCACTGAATTCCAGAATGCTGAAGCTGGATCAGGAGACTTGTGTGTTTAAAATGTCTTTGTTTACTGTGAAGATGTTTCAGAAGCATTGTCTCACTGAACTTAATCGCAGTTTGTAAGGAGCCATAATTTCCTATGTTTGCACCACTCTGGCTTGGCTTAGTCCGTTTTACTTCTGATAGCATGCTAGAGAAAATAGCTCCAGGCACTTTGCTGTTTAAATGGGGTACACACAGACATAATCAGACTTAGTTCACACCACCTGGTCCTTTGAAGGACAGCGTTGTCCTTACATCATTGTTCCAAAGCAGTCCCTATGTAGTTCCCAGTTATGTAAAATTCTCTTATGCATGAGGGTTATCCAGTTATGTATAGGAGTGTTGGCATGTTCTCTATGCATGTGACCTGGATTTATTAACTAACTCAATAAGAGTAACTTTTACTTTTTGCTTGCCTGGTTTCTGGGAAAAGTCAAGTTTTCTATTGCAGTTGTAATTTTGTTGCATTCTTTTAACATTTTCTTTATAGATTTCAGTGGTTCCCCTACCCCCTATAGCCATTCTTTGGTGTCAGCCCCTCACCCCCCCCCCAATTCTTTGGTTGACTGGTCTTTTATCAGAGTTCAACATCTTACTCTTCATTTAATGTTTATTTGCTCATAAAAATGCTTGTGTCTGGTTTCTTTTGGCTGACGGGTATTTCCCCATCTACTTATCTTTGACCTTTCCCAGCCGTCTTCTCCAAGCCTTTATCCCTGTAAACTTGGGCAGCTGGGTTCTGGCTTTTCTCCCCCAGAGGGACTTTGCCCTTTGTGTCGGGAAATTACCCATGGATAGTCACTTTTTTTTCACTTTTTTCTTTTACCTTTGTGTGTGTATGAGCTTGTTTCCAACCCCACTGCTGATTTCTAGCCTTGACCCTCTGGGTGGCTCTGCCCCTTCTTCTCCAGGCAGTGTGTACCTCTGTGTTGTCTCTTGCAGTGGGTCAGAGACGATGGAGAAGAGATAGGGCTGCCTTGTGCTGAGATCTTTTTCTTTCTCTGCATGCTTACGTGTCTGTGGTCTTCTTCAGGGTCTCCCCTGTAGCCCTGCAGCAGGAGCCCTCCAGATACCACAGCCCTGAGGGCTGTGTGACTTGCATTGTAAGTCTTTAGCTGTGACATTGGCTCTAGGATCTGTAGGCTGTGGTTCCAGGTAAGGCTTCCGGTCATCTGATGCACCTTTTCTTCTCCTCAGGCATATCTGTGTGGATTTGGGGAAGAAAGAGAACTAGAGAACTAATACACAGTTTTTTGACTGTTTTTACCTTTGTAGTATTGGGGATCAGGTCTAGAGCTTTGTGCGGGCAAACTGCAGTCTAGAGCTTTGTGCGGGCAGACTACTACAGTTGTCTTCCACAGAGCTCCCCTGCTTTGCCGTTTTGAACAGGAACCTTGTGCCTATGTAGGCAGAGCTAGGGAACCAAGAGGAGAGTTTACAGTGTCTTGCCGTCGCTCTGACTCTGAGCTGCCAGCTCCCACCATGTGCCTCTTGTTCTTCTTCTGCAGTCCTTGGTGTCATCTCTCTGGCCAGCCTTGGTCCCCTATTCTGGCCTGTCTGGCTCATTCTTGCCGGCCCGTTTGCCTGGTGCAGGTCCTGCCTTTTCCTGTGTGGCCTGTCAGGCCCTGGTGGCGTCCTGTGGCCTTTGGGTCCTGTCTCGCATTGGCAGGGTAGCTTGGCTTTGGCCTGGTGATAAAGTGGCCTTTTTATTTGCTGTGTATAACTCCTCTTTCCCCGGTTTTCCTTTAAACTCCCTGTGGTGCTGGGCGAGGCCTGTGTTATGATTTTATTGCTGTTCTTTCTGGACTTTGCCAGAGCCAGGCCTTGGCTCTTTGACGTAAAAGCTGCTTAGCTGTTGGGATTTATTGCTCTAAATAACTGTTTCCAGTGCTGTGAGCAGCCTGAAGAAAGGGCTTAGGCTGGTTCAGCTCATGAAGACACCTTGGAAAGAGTTCTGAAGGTGCTTCTGGTCACATCCACCCTCAGCTCTCACTGGGGATGCACCTGGGCAGGTGACCTCTGCCTGCAAGGCAGGTCCACACTGAGGATAGGTGCGCCGTGGGCTGCTAGCAGGACCGGCAGCCCTCCTTACCTCCCAGCCCTTTCTTTTCTTTCCAATAGCTGCTCTTGTTTCTCCTGGCCTGAAGTACACCTGATGCTGCTAACGACTGGCCACCAGGAGACCCACGTTCCCTGATTGTCCACTTAGTGCTGCCCTGTCCCTGTGGTGCAGTTGAAAGTCCTGTTGGGGGCTGGAGAGGATGGCTCAGTGGTTAAGAGCACCGACTGCTCTTGCAGAGGACCCAGGTTCAATTCCCAGCACCCACATGGTGGTTGAGAACTGTCTTTGACTCCAGTTCCAGGGGAATCTGATGCCTTCTTCTGACCTCCGCGGCACTGCACAACACGGGTGCACAAACCTACATGCAGACAGTACACTCATGCACATAAAATTAAGAAAAAAAAAAAAGTCCCTGTCTAGAGAATGTGGGTGGCTAGCAGTCTGTGGTTACCCAGCCGATGGCCTCAGATAGGAAGTTAGTCAGGGCCGAGATCATGCCTTCTGCTTCTTATCTCTTCCTGGTTCGTACTAAGAAGCCTGGCTAGTGTACAGATAAAGTAACCATTTTGAGGGAAGTATGTGTAATCAAAGATCCGAGCTTCAATTTGGCCATTCTATGGTTTAGTAATACTCTTGTCAGTCTGAAATGTCACATGAATGCAGCTGACAGCCGTGTCAGTGCAACATAGTGACTTGAGTCCAGAGTGGTGGGCTTCCTGCCAGCTGTTTCCACAGGTTGCCCTGTGAGCCTCTTCTCAGGAGGCCTGGGCCTGGGTAGAGCTGAGGGCCCGAGGGCCTTCAGTCTATATGCTCTAGTCTTCACTTTTTTTTGTTCTTTTGAGACAGGGTCTGCCTGTAGCCTCAGCTGGCCTGAAACTCATTATATAGTCTAGGCTGACCTTAATCTCACAGAGACCCACCTGCCTCTGCCTCCAGAGCGCTAGGATTAAAGGCGTGCACAACCACGCCTGGCTATAGGTTTCACTTTTATGATCTTGAGTCTTTTCTATTTCAAGTGGTTTGGCTGCCAAGGTTATTATATGGTAATGAAGAAATCACATCATAAAGGAACATTTTTATAGCTTTTAAATCATGTTCTGCAATGGTTAGACATTTTACAGATACCATGCAGTTTAAGGGGAGAAAATGAATTTTCTGGGACTGTGATATCGAGCTAGTGCTAATAGTTGAGTTGTAGATAGAGTGAGGCCTGGGTGTAAGAAGCCATCGCAGTTTGGAAAGTCCAGAAGACCATGGCGGAGGCCAGTAGGCCTGCAGGAGTGGTGCATGGGCAGCAAGGGGCGGCCAGCCAGCAGAGTCATCCAGAGAGGAGGTGCTTCATGCCATCCTGGGAAAGACATAGACTGGGAGGCAGGCACCCTAAGGGTCTGGGCAGTGAGGAGCAAGACTGAGCCAGGGTCACAGACGAGCGACCATGACTTCCAAGCATGCCACCTGGTGCTCTGGAGAAGGACAGGAGACTCTCAGGCAGTGGACCAGACTTAGGTGGGGGTATGTGATCCTGGGAGTACTCCAGCCTGCTTTCTGAAGGAAAGACTTCCAGAACGCTCTGTGTACTTCCTGCTGTTGACTCCCCAGAGCCTGGCACGCACAACCACCACCCCAATTGCATGTGCAGCTCTCAAGTTGTCACCACCCCAGCTTCTCCTCGCTGTCATTATCTGGGATCTTAATCAGTCAAGATTTGTTCTGGAAATCATGTAGACATAAGAACTTATTTTTCAACATTTTTTTTTCAATTTTCAAATGGTGTTTTGTCTTTTAAAAATCACGAATCCTCTGTCCTTACAAAGAGCTCAGAATATTCACTGTCAATGGTGCATTGATGGTTTGTTTTGGCAATTTTCTGAAAATTCTTACACAGTTTGGGGAGCATTTGCATTTGTGTCCTTCTTTCAAAGCCCCCATTGTAGAAATGCAGATTTTTGAGTTCTGAGATGCTGAATGTTGGATGATTAATGATATTGAAATTTAAGAATGAACTCCCAGTATGTATTTGACATAGAAAACTCAGTACTCGAATCATTAGGAACCATTGAGCACAGCTTGGTGCTGGAACAGAAAAGCCATAATTGCAGTGCCTGGCGGCAGGGGCAGGTCGTACGTGGACAGGTGTGCAGATGTGCACCGCCTCCAGACGCTGGGCTGTGCAAGCCTGGGAGCCGCTCCAGCTGAAGAGCTGGCTCTGTTTAACCGTAGGTGTTTAAAACTTATAGTAATCATAAATCAACATTGATTACCTGCTTACTCCAAGTCAAAACCTGCTGTGCTTTTAAGAGACCAAAATGAATAGCAAGTTCATTCTGAATTGTGCTTTCCAGTCATTTTATTTGTGTAGCATGGTAACTTTGTGAAGTGAGCTGGAACACCCTTGCTCCATTGTGGATGAGGAAACCACTACTGAGTACCGTCACACAGATGCCCAGGCTGAGGTCCTCAGAGGTCAGCCAGGCTCTGGGATCCATCACTCAAATATGCTTCTCTGTGGGCAGAACTCAATGTGCCAGATGTACCTACTCATCTTCTCCACATGCAAAGAGCTCCCAGGCCAGCTCCCCTTGCTATGAGAAGGGACAGGCAGGTCGTGGAAGCCCCCAGAAGGGCTGTCTACAGTTAAGGAGAGGTGTTCCCACAGGAAAGATGCATTGGCTGAATCTGAAGAGCAGGGCATAATCCTTGCTGCCCAGTGTGACTGGCTTGGTAGAGGCAGGATCAGAATTGTGGGAGAGAGTTTGGCTTGGGAACTGAATGCAGTTTGTGTGGCAGTAAACTTGTCATCTTTTGGTCTATGTTCCCACCCTCTATCTGGAATTCTCTCCTGTGACACACTTCTGTTGCTAAGGGTCTCAGCCGCCTAGGCCCAGCTGTTTGGACTTTCTGGCTTTCGCCACTGCTCACACCACATCTTAGGTATGTTGTGAACCTCCTCTGAGCTCTCTGCCTGTCTTGGAACGCTGAGTTGAAGGAATTGAGTGGGTGCCTGGCATACCAAGTTGTTTTGGGGATTGGGATGAGGCTTTCTGCTTCTTCTTAGCATCTTTCTGCTTTTTTCATGAGAATGTGATGAGAAATGGACACTGAGGAAAATTATAATGATTAAGACAAAATGAAACAAGGCAGAGGACCCTGGGCTTATGCTCTGCTTCCACTTGGGTGCTCTGAGCCAGCTCAGGACTGTGGGTTCCAGTGCTAGACCTTGAAACACTGTTCAGTATTTCACCCATATGCTAATGTTTTCTGCTACTATGTACTTGGAGAGGTAGGAGTTGAAGCCACTTTAAAAGTGACATTTGTGTATTTTAAAATGAAATCTGTGGTTAACATCTTTATTTTACTTCCTTTGAGATGGCATTTAAAAACATTTTTTTTAATTTTATTTATTTCTGTATGTGTATGAATGTACTGTCTGCATGCAAGTTTGTACACCTGTGTCGTGCAATGCTGAGGAGGTCAGAAGAGGGTATCAGATTCCCTTGGAACTGGAGTTCTCCTGGAATTGGAGTTTCAGACGGTTCTCTGCCACCATGTGGGTGCTGGGGATCAAACCCAGGTCCTCTGTAAGAGCGGTCGGCACTCTTAACCGCTAGGCCATCTCTCCAGCCCCTGAGACAGCATTTTTATAGAACGATGTGCAGTCAGTTAAAGGGTCTTTTTGCTCTTATTTGGTGGTCATTAACTGGAAGACTTGGTTTTCCAAGTTCAGTTACATTCTCACAAGACCACAATCAGCTCTTGACTCAATATTCATTTTAGATGGTAGGTTTGGTTGTTGTCCAGTCATGTGAGCCCTTAATGGCAGAAGTTGGGATGTGCAGGTCTTTTGTATGTGGGTGCACATGTGGAGGCCAGAGGTCAACTTCAGAGGTCATTCTTCAGGAGCCGCCCATCTTAGTTTTGAGACAGGATCTCACTGGGACCTGGAGCTTGTTGCTTCAGCTAGCTGAGTGGCCAGTAAGCCCAGGGATTTGCCTATCTCTCCCTCCCAGTGCTGGGATTACAAGCGCACGCCTAACCATACCCAGGTGTTTTTTGTGGGCACTGGGGACTGAACTTAGGTCCTCATGCTTGTGCCACTTTACCCCTGAGCTTCTCCTCAGCTCCTTGTCTTTGAGGTTTTCACCCTAAGGACAATTTTAGGACACTGCTCCTTATGTTCTGGCTCTTGAGGTGTTGTGTTTCTGCCCCTTCCTGCTGCTGTAATAAAGCCCTTTTGGTAATAGAACCTGTAACCTAGCACAAGGGCAGGACTGATGGCTGTTTGGGCTTGCCAAAGAGGAGCCTTCAAACATGACATCTTTCAGCCTAATTAAAAAAAAGGAAAAAAAAAAGAGAAATCATAAGCTGAAGATGCTAAACGATATGTGTGGCGTGCATATATGTATATTTTGGAGTGATGCAGATGGGAAGGAACAACAGCAAAAAGACTGGGTCAAAGAACTGACTGACGTGATGAACTTCTGCTCAAAACAGTAAACTTCTGCATCAAAAATTTTAAGAGAGACTGAAAAAAAGATGAAAAACCTGTTTGGCAGAATGCATGAGCTCTGGTGGGGGGGGGCAGGGAAGGGGAATGGGTCTAGACTTGACTGGAAATTTTGTGTGAAATACACAAAGCTTCAATAAAAGTTGGCTTTAAAAAAAAAAGAACCCATAACATAGAAACTTGTACAGTTCTGGAGGCCGGAAGGCCAAGCTCCGGGCTCCGTGTCTGCAAGGGTTGCTCTCTGCCTGCTGTGTTAAGTGGTAGAGCCTGGAGTCTCCCCAAAGAGGGCCCTCAGTCTCCTCAGGGTGTATTCCTCACCCTTCCCAATGGTCTCAGTTTTTTGTGTTTTTTTTTTGTTGTTGTATTTTTGAGACAGGGTCTCCCTTTTTTTTTTTTTTTTGGGACCCAGCTGGCCTGGAGCTCACTCTGTAGACCAGGCTGGCCTTGAACTCACAGAGATCTGCCTGCCTCTGCCTCTGCCTCCCAAGTGCTAGGATTAAAAGCCTGCACCACCACTTCTCTGGGCCAAGGACACAAGTAGCTAGACCTTCACAGCAGGCTGACACCTCCAGTGGAAGAGCTGCATGCTCCACTTTGATTAGTTTGCACTCACAGCTGGATGTGCCCTTGAGTTCTCCCAGGAAATCTGTAGAAAATGGACTTTAATTAGAGCTGTGTTTCTCAGTAGCTGGTTGACTTAGAAGACCCTAGGAACTGCTATTGGTGTTCTGAGAAAACCAGGGCCTGTTCTTGTGCATTACGGTTCCTGATGCTTGCAGTCTTAAGAGTGAGCAGGGCTCTATCAGTGGAAACCCTTCCTCCAGCAGCATGATGCAGTATTCTTGATGTTTCTTGTTTTCTTCACATGGAGCCAGTCCAAATCAGGGGCCAACTGATTCTTCAAGCCTGTGCCTCCATCCGGGCCAATGATGGCTTGCCTGCGTGCAGCCTGCCTGGCACCTGCCTGCACTCTTTACCTTGCTGCCTATAGCGCTCCATGTGGCTGATGAAGTGCAAACGCTGCCTTGTCCCACATCCTCTTTCTGGTCAGTGACAGTACTTTGCTGGCTCTGTTGAAGGGGCCAGGAAGGCATGATTACACTTTTCTTTCTTATAAACTAGTCGGGTAAAAGTTTTTAGAAAGAAAAAATGTTTTGAGGCAGTACCTGGGGAAAACAGAAGCATAAAATCAAAAGCCAGCGTTTTCCTGGGAAGTTAGGTGTAAGCCAGACAGGTAAGGAGTTCTCTTTGTGCAGGGCCTGGTACTGTGTGTTGGGGGGTTGTTGGGTCCCTGGTGGTTATGTTGGTGAGGGTGGAAAGTGAGAGCTTAAGGTCTCCTGGAGCTTCCTGGGTGTGGGCAGTCACCAGTACATAGTAGTTTGAGTGGCAGGGTGTGGTGACTGAGAAGGGAACCAGATCTTCAGTTGCTTTTGTCTCTCTCAGCGTCAGGGCAGAGTGCAAAGGGCCTGCCTGGGAGTAGAGGTGCTCATCTAGTAACCAAGGACAGTGTGGCACAACTGGGAGTAGTTTATGGGTATCCATCAGTGTCCTCTGAAGACAGAGTTTGAGGAGAGTTGTTTGTGTCCTCAGGCAGGCAGTTACCACAAGTCTTTAAGGGGCAGTGTGTTCTTAGCACCATTGCTGGGGCTGGGGCCTGACATGCTGAGTCCCCACTGTGGCTTCAGTGCCCCTGGAGCACAGCCTTCAGGAAGTATGCCTGCTGTTCTTTGGGTAGCAGGCTCACATTCTTTTGGACTCTAGAAACAGTCCAGTTGTCTGTTCTCCTTTATGTCTCCCTGTGATTTGTTCCCTTCTATTTTCCTAGTCATGGATAGCATTCAGGAAGGCTATGTCTACTTGCAGTCTCAGTGCAGCTAAGGTGGCTCATACTGACATGAAGACACAGTCAGAGACTGCCTTGACCTGGGAGACCACAGGCCTTGAGCCTGCTATGTTGGTATGTGCTGGGGGCATCTTTGGAGGAGGGAGCAGCTTTGACTTTTCTTCAAACTGGCACCTATCCATGTAGTTGATAGTGGTTGGGAACCTGGCAGGTGGGTGACCTGTGCTGTGTGCCCTGCAAAGGTCTTCACTGGGTATTGAGGAGTTGGATGGCTGTGTGTTTATAGGTAAAGTCTAGACTCTTACCACAGTGGGAGAGTGGGGCAGCTGGTCTTCATCTGGGCAGGAGTAGGTAGCAGCTCAAAGTACTTGAGTTAGGATATCCTAGTTGACTTCTTTTTTTGTTGTGTTTTGAGACAGGGTATCTCTGTGCAATTCTTGGCTGAAACTCACCATGTAGCACAGGATAGCCGGGAACTCAATATCCTTCTGCCTCAGCCACCCAAGTGCTGAAGTTACAGGCATGTACTAACTACATGCCCCCCAGCATGTTCAGTTCAAGACACAGGCTAAAATTACCTGCACAACAGTGTCTTCACCTTATTTTCTGATTTTATAGTTTTCACAGGTTACTGTTAAATTCAGGGAGCCACGTCCTCACAATTTCAAAGTTAGTTTTAGTACACGTTCTGGCTGAAAACAGAATCCTGCCACCAGGAACCTGAGCCTGAACCTCTGAGGTACATTTAGCATGGGCCAAGCACCCGGCATTGCAGAATCTCCCACTTGGGAGCTGTGGAATCTGGGTGGTCCAGTGTTGTTCTTGTCCTGAGTGCTTGCCTGAGCTGAGAAGCTCCTTGAGCGCTGTCTCTGCTGGTTCTGCTTCTGCCCATGGGAATCCCATGGCAACTACAGCAGACTTAGGGACTCACCTTAGAAAAATAGATGACTGAAATTTGTTGTTTTAAAATTTGAACATCAGTTGCCACTTTTAGATTTATAAAACCTAACGAACAAATGTGAACTTAGCATGTGGTGCAGATAGTTATAGCAGTGGGCCTGGCAGGGTCAGTCTTGAGAAGCACAGAGGTAGAGCGCTGGCTGCCACACAGGTCGGGGAGAGGCTGCAGGCTTGGGGACCCTAAAGTCCTGATGGAAGGTTTGATAGGTGGGGTGATGCTTACCCAGCTGGTGAGATGGCCCACACCACCCAGTATTCCTTGTATCCTCCATGGACCTCTGTCTCCTTGTCTAAACAGTCTGAGAGCCAGGCCAGCAGGTGGGCTGAGTACGGTGGCCAGGTAGGGCCCCCTGGCTCTTGTGTGGGCTGAGAGAACGGTGGCCAGGTAGGGCCCCCTGGCTCTGTGTGGGCTGAGAGAACGGTGGCCAGGTAGGGCCCCCTGGCTCTGTGTGGGCTGGCGGCCTTGGGGCTTCTGTCTCCTCTTTGTCCCTGCTGAAGATGGAGCAGTATAGAGAAACAAGCCAGTGTTCCTAATCTCATTTGTAGTTTGTCCCCAGCCTGGCCTGGGTCCAGTCTACATTGTGTCCCACTGGGGCCTGACCTGCAGACCTCAGCGGAAGCCAGATGTCCCTTCTGCTCCACTGTTCCTGGAAAGCTTTGTCACACTAGCCAGGGCTGGGCTGGGTGCATCCACTGGCTCTGGTTTGCTGTGTGGATGTGCTGTTAATTTGTCCTCATTTTTGAAAGGAAATTGGTAAGTCAGAGGAAACAGAGAGCCACACAAGGTCGTATCTGCATGTCCACTAATCATTCAATATGGTGTGAAGATGGAAACATTGTATTTCCCCCTTGCCAAGTTTGGGCCTTATTTTCTTCTCTTTCTGGAGTCCTGACATGACCCCTTCCTGTTAGGACAAAGTTTGCAGCAGTCGCTGGTATTGCTAGGCTTTTCTGTGTCCAGAACTTCCTTTGATGAGTCTCTGGCATGGGAGCCCCTGCACCAGTGAGGGGCTTAATGCTGGTGTGAGCTTCTGGTGTAGCCTGGTGGGGATGGAAGTGTCTCCAGAGACCCGTGTTCCCATCATACTTGTTGCCTGTGGTCATGTGACAACCGGTTGTTCTGCAGAACCAATGTAGAACAAAGAACAAAGCTACTTCTAGGCCCTGAATCTAATCTCAAGGCGTTTGTACGATGAGAACCTCTTGTTCCTCCATGATCTTCCTAGGCACAGTGCCCCAGTGGAACCATGAGAAAGTGTTAACAAGAAGGGACACATCTACAAATACTGCCTGGTTCTCCCATCTGCCAAGGGCATCAGGAAGTTTGAGGTGAAAAGTGGGGTTCCTGGATGGGATCCTGGAGTGGAAAGAAGACGATGGAAAACTTAGGAAATCCAAATAGATTCCAGATTTCAGCTGTTCACCCTCGTCCATCAGCTGGTTCCTCAGATTTATGTAGCTTATTCTGTCAGTAGAATTGGAGCTCTGAAAGTGAAGTAAATCAGCAGGTGTTCTTTTGTGAATGGCTTGTCACCACTGCAGCACCCTAGCATTAAGCTCTTGCTCACTTCCTTTGGGGATCACGTAGTACTTCCTTTATGTTTGCGCATGGGTGTGAGGTCATTGGCTTAACAACTCATCAGCAGGTATTATAAACATGAGGCCCTAAGAGTTCCTATGGGAGGGAGAGCTTTCCCTTGAGATATGCCAGCATCCAGACAGGGTGCAGAGTGGAGGCCTCAGGTGAGTTCAGGAAAGGAGTACACCTGGAACTGTTGTGCAGTCAGAGGGACCCCATCTTCCCTGTGCAGGAGTCACCTTCCCAGCTTTCCTACCTTAGAAGGTTTTTTTTTCTTGCATTGAAATTTATATAAATGGAGTCATATGATGCTTACTTTTTGTCTGGCTCCTGTAGCAGTATGTTTGTGAGGTGGCTTATGGGAGTGGCAGGTCTGTTTCCACAGGTTTGCAGTGTGTCACTCGATGAGCTGTCATTGTAATAATTCATCTAGAGCTGACGTGGATGCTCCAACCCGGAGCACTCTGTCTTGTTTCACTTGCCCATCCTCAATGTTGAGTGTTATCTTCCTGTCTTCACCATTGTGGCTGGATTGTGTCTCCCACAATACTGGAGATCTGATTGTTTTTCTCCCATAAATGAACCAATCAGTTGTTTGGCTTCATGGTGAAATGCCTCTTTAAGACTTTTTGTTTAGGATACCGACTTGTCTATGTTCCTTGCTGCTCTGTAAGCAGCTTTTTATGCAGGTTGGGTATGTCTTTTTTGCTGGTTATTTGACTTTTTCTCTTTCTTAATTTTTTTTTTTTTTTTTTTTTGGTCTTTTTGAGACAGGGTCTCCCTGTAGTCCCAGCTGTCCTGGAACTCACTCTGTAGACCAGGCTGTCCTTGAACTCACAGAGATCCACCTGCCTCTGCCTCCCAAGTGCTAGGATTAAAGGCATGTGCTACCCAACCCAGCTTTCTTTTTTTTTTTTTTTTTAAATGAATAGGTGCTTTTAATTTTGATGTGGTCCTTGTTCTTAGTTTTCTTTGTGCCCACCTGAAGGTCTTGATGCTGTTCTGTGTTACGTTCAAGTGGGCACCTTACTATTTTTACTGTTCATACATTGGTTTGAGGGCACCTGAATTTTTTAAGTATGGTATTTGGTGAAGGTTAGACATGTTTTAATTTCAGTTAGCTGTAAAGTATTTATTGAAAAGATTAATGCTTTCTTTTTTTTTTTTTCTTCTGTCCAATTCCTATCAAGTTTCTTTGTAAGTGGGTTTGTTTCTAGACTGTTCTGATCCATTGCTCTCTTGGCCATGTGCCTAACGTCTGTGCTAACTATAGTTTTTATATTTAGTCATGCTATTTTTTTAAGTTTTCTTTTTTAAAATTCCTGAAGCTTGTCTTGGCTCATCTTAGTCCTTGTATTTCCTTAACTTTGAACATTTTATTTAATTATGTGTGAGTGTACTGCCTGCATGTATGTAAGTACATCCATGTCATGCAATGCCTGTGGCAGTCTGGACCTGGAGGTAGAGATGGTTGTGAGCTCCCATGTAGGTGCTGGGAATTGAACCCAGTTCCTCTGCAACTGAGCCGCCTTTCCAGCTCTCCTTATGACTTTGAAGCTAGCCTTTCAGTTTGAATAGGAATGGAATATCTCCTATGATCAATATTGCATTCTGTTGATGTGAATAAAGAATCAGTTTAGTTCCTGTTTTCTAAGAGAACCCATGAGTATGGTACATGTTTCTGTATATTTGTGTCTTTAATTTCTTTTAGTCCATTTTTTTCCTTTTATTATTGAGGTTTTATTTCTTTTGTTAGATTTCTCCGTGTATTTGCTGTTTTGTTTTCTAATTCATTTTTTGCTCATAATGTTTGGAAATATATTGAGGTTTTGTGTAGTCACTGTCAGCTGGCACCTCATGCAACTTGCTTATAGTAGTTTATAATTCTTTCAGGTTTTTAAAGTGCACAATATCTATGGAAAGTTACTATTTTGATTCCTCTTTGCCAGTGCTTAGACTGTCTTTCAGTCAGATGCTGACCAGCAGTGTATTGTGGTGTCTCTGTGCCGTGCTGCAATGTGAAGAGGAACTGCAGGCTGCTGTCATCGTGCATGATACTGGCTGCAGGGTCTCTGTAAATAGTCTTTCAGAATAATCTGCTCTCAGTTTGCAAAGAATTGTTCTCCTGGAAGGTGCTAAGACATTGGGTTGAACTACATGAAACCACATGAACTCTTTTAGTTCATAAAAATGAAACTTTTATTTGGTTTGGCTTAATTTTTTTAGACTTTGAATCAGTCATAGATTTCTTTCCTCTTATTTGATTAATGTGACGAGTTTTCTTGATTGATGTTTTTCAGTATTAATCTAGCCTTACCTTTCTCTTTTATTTTTTTACAAAATTATCTATCTATATATATATATACTGTTTAATCAAATTCTGACCCTTGGTCCCCACCTATCCCCCCACCCCACCGAGCTCATGCATTCTGCCAAACATGCTTTTCAATCTCTTTCTCAGTCTTTCTCAATATTCTCCATGTGGAAGTGACTATTGTTTGAGCAGAAGTTCACTGTTCAGTCAGTTCTTTGATCATTCCTTTCTTTGTTGCTGTTGTTGTTGTTTCCAGATGCATCACTCCCAACTGCTTGGACAAAAGCTCAAGGGGCCGTGCACAAGAATACTTACACTAGTAATTGGCACTAGCATCCACAGATAAGGGATACCATCTACATTTGTCATTTGTTTTTTCTGGTTGTGTGTACTTTCACTCAGCATGATGTCTTCTAGCTCCAGCCGTTTCCTGCAAAGCTCATGATGTCATCTTCTTACTGCTGCATAGAACTCCATGTGTAGTTGTACCATATTTCTCTATCCACTCTCAGTTGAGGGGCATTTGGGTTGGTTCCACTCCTTGCTATTGTGAAGAGAGCGCAATACATGGCTGTGCATGTATCTGCATGGGGGTGAGTCTTGAGGGTACATGCCTAGGAGTGGTATGGCTGGGTCGGGTGGCAAGTTCATTCCAAGTCTTCCAAGGGTTCTCCACACGCCTTCCATAGTGGCTGTACGAGTTTTAATTCCCACTAGCATGGATGAGTGTCCCCTTTCACCACAAACTCTCCAGCACTGGTATCGTTTGTTTTCTTGATCCTAGCCAGTCTTATTGGAGTAAGTGAATCTTAGAGTGGTTTTGATTGCATTTCTTAAGATTAGTGATGTTGGAATACTTGTTAAGGAGTTTCTCAGCCATCTTTACTCCTCACTTGTGAAGTTCTGTTCAGCTCTTTGCTCCATCTATTGAGTGGGTCATTTGTTTTCTTTTCTTTGTTTTTTTTGAGTAGTTTATTTTTGTTTTTTTTTTTAAATGTTGAACTGTTAAATAGTTTCCTCCCACTCTGTGGGATTTCTTCACTCCTTGATTGTTTCTTTTGATTAAGAAGCTTTGAGTTTAATGAGGTCTCCTTTCATTTGTTGACCTTAATTCTTGCGCAGCTGCTGTCTGATTTAGGAAGTCTTTTCCTATGCCTATGTCTTGTAGTCTGCTGCCAGCTTTTTCTTCTATCACCTTCAGAGTTTGGGGTTTCACGTCGAGGTCTTTGATCCATTTGGAGTTGAATTTTGTACAGGGTGAGAGGCCTTACCTTTCTCTAGCCATGTTTATGATATACAGATGGTTCCAAAGTTTCGTTTCTTTAAATATTCTTTTTATGTTTTGGTATTAAGCTTATGCCTTAAGTTGTGATGGAGTTGTACTCTTTTTTCCTTTTTTTTTTTTTTTTTTTTAAATATCTGGTATTGGCAAAATGTTTTGGAGAGTCAGAAAGCTCTATGGACCATATGTAGTCTCTAGTGTGTCCTGTTTCCCCTGTCTTTCTACCATTTAACAATTTGAGAACCGGCTCTACTTTGTAGCAGTAGGTCATATTGGCCTGTGTGTCCTACTTTGCCTCATAAACTCCTGAAGAGTTTATGCAAAGTCTTATTTCTAAAATGTTTGGAAGAATTCACTGGTGATACCTGTCTGTGAGTTTTGTATATGGGAAGTTATGTAAATTGTGTCCTAAAATGATACAGGACTGTTCAGATTTTCTATTTTTCTTTCATCAGTTTTGTATACTTTTTTCATTCCATTTAAGTTTTCATATCTGTTGATGTGAAATCTCTTATTTCTGTAGTATTTGAGTTCTACCTCATTTTCATTTTCTGCTGGATTTAGTAAGAATCAACCACTGCACTTACAACCATTATTTCATTTTATTTTCTGGTTTTAATTTGGTGGATCTTTTGTTTGTGTAGTCAAGGTAAATAAATATCCAAATCACTAAACTTTTCATACTTTCTTGCTTTGTAGTAAATTCACTTAAGGCTGTAAATTTGCACACATGCATGGCTTTAGCTGGATTGTCTAAGCTGGTTAATAGTATTTGCGTTGTAATTCAGTCAACGATATTACCTAGTTTCTCTTGTTGTATCTCCTTTGACCCATGGATTATTTGTAAATTTCAACCACTTGTGAATTTCCTAATGCTTTGCTCTTATTATGATTTTTAGTTTCATTTAACTGAAATCACTGTGCATAATTTTAGTTCTTCAGCATCTTTTGAGCATCGCTTTACTGTTGACCTTGGGTCAATCTGGCTAGGATTATATGTGTTAAGTTCTACATTTCTGTTTGATCAAGTTTGGTAATTCTGGTGCTCAGGTCTGTGACTTGGTCAGTACCATGCCTGCCTTGCTGTGTTACTGACGTTGTATTTGTAATTCCCTGCTGTAGTTGTGTGTTGGTTGTGACAGCCTTCTTTATTATGGCATGTCCGCTTGGAGTCCTCCTTCCCTGTCCTTCCCCTCTCACCTTGGCACCAAGACCTGACTGCCTTGACAGGCCTGTTTCCAGTGCCTTCACACACACACACACACACACACACACACACACACACACACACACTGGAGAAGCCCTGACTGCCTTGTTTCCAGTGCCTACACACACACACACACACACACACACACACACACACACACACTCTGGAGAAGCCATGACTGCCTTGACAGGCCTGTTTCCAGTGCCCACACACACACACACACACACACACACACACTCTGGAGAAGCCCTGACTGCCTTGACAGGCCTGTTTCCAGTGCCTACACACACACACACACACACACGCACACACACCCCAGTTCAGCTGTTTACCATCTTATCCTAAGCTCCAGGGTAGCTTGGTATAACTCAGTTATTATAGTCCATAGTGGAAGTCACGGTTTTCCCTGCTGGGACCAAGTGTCATGTTTATAGTCCTGATGATGGAGGTATGCTCTTCTGTGTCTCTGGCCACTATTCAGTGGCCCCTTGTTCTATACTGACCGGATGACTCTGTCCTGAGTCCCAGGTGTCTTTAGGTTTGAATGGGTCTTTATAATGCAGTGAGATAGCTGTGGAGTATTTTAAGGCAGCTGAATTGTAGCTGCAGCCTTGAGCTCACATGCGTAGCACTTTGATTCAGGTCCTTTACACACCTTGTAAGTGGTGTGAAGCCTCCTTGCTGCATGCCCCCTGGTCTTACATCCAGCCCTTTAGTGGAAGGAGTCCATTCAGGAGCTAGTTTAGGTGGAGGGGCATGGAATGTTCTGGTTCCTGCTTGGCTTTCTCCTCTCCTGTTTGTGGAGTCAGTACTGTGTGGAGGACCTTGGGTCTCGGTTCTGGGATTTCCTTGTTCTCATATGCTAATGAATGGTCAGTGACTTGGAGTCCAGCAGATGGGGGCTTCTACACTTGGGATGGAGTGCAGAATGGCTTTTCTGGAGTAGCTTTTTTGAAATGGATGCTGGAGTGGGAGCTATTTCTGTATATTAACATTTATCTTTTGTGCTTAGTAAACTGTGCATTTGGTATGTGTCTGTAGTCGAAGTACCATGTTTGTTGTTACATGTATGCTCCTCAGTTAATACTTTTTTACTTTGGCTTATTAATTGACCTATAAACCACTGGCAAATTTTTCTCACCCAGAAAGCAAAGTTTTCTGATTAGAAGGTCCTGTCAGCATTATCCTAAAGTAGATATTTTGTTTTACAGAGTCAGCATATTCCTAAGGCACACAAAATGAATATAGCATGAAGGTTAGCTGACCTCTGACACTTTTATGGCGATACCTTGGGTCACTCCTGAGAGCTAATTGTGTTCTGCTTCTAGAAAGTAGAGAGCAGTCTCTTGGAGCAGTGGATGATAACAGTAGTCCTGAGGCTGGAGCTGAGGTGTTCCTGTTAGCCCCCTGCAGTCCTGAGGCTGGAGTTGAGGTGTTCCTGTTAGCCCCCTGCAATCCTGAGGCTGGAGTTGAGGTGTTCCTGTCAGCCCCCTGCAATCCTGAGGCTGGAGTTGAGGTGTTCCTATTAGCCCCCTGCAATCCTGAGTCTGGAGTTAAGGTGTTCCTGTTAGCCCCCTGCAATCCTGAGTCTAGAGTTGAGGTGTTCCTGTTAGCCCCCTGCAATCCTGAGGCTGGAGCTGAGGTGTTCCTGTTAGCCCCCTGCAATCCTGAGGCTGGAGCTGAGGTGTTCCTGTTAGCCCCCTGCAGTCCTGATGCCAGGCAGGGGACTAAGTGAGGCTCAGCTGCTAGCCTCACCCCAGGATTCTGTCAGCCCCAGCCCTGGCTAGGCCTAAGGCTCCTTTCAAGTTTTATTGTAGTCAGCTGGTCACTCTCTTGATAAATATAAATAGCTTGTGTCCTTCACTGTTTGCAGAATAACTTGAACTTCCATTCTGAAAACAAACCAAGTGAGGCTGTGTGTGCGCATGGTCCCTCGCCTTCCTGGAGCAGCGGCACAGTTGTCTGCTCATGTGGCTGCCCAGAGGGGCCAGGGAGGAGGGGTGACCAGAGGGAGGCCAGAGGAACCCGGCTTGCCCGTGTGTCCCACTCTGGGAGGAGCTGTAGCTGCAGCAGATGATGTATCCCTCCAGTTCCAACTTTCTCATCTTTGGGTGGTTCCTGATTTACAAACCTTAAGACCCAGCTCTTCAGAAAGGGATTATAGAAACAGATGACAAGATCTGAAGCTTCTAGTCATTTCCATAGCAGCTTGTGCCTGGGGTTGGGTACGCTGGCGGGACTCTGCAGATGCCATCTGAAGGAGGCCTTTGGGAGGATATTGGCCATGGGGCAGGCCACTGGGGCCTGGGGTCAGCTGTGGCAGGGCTAGGCAGTGTGGCTGGATCCCCTTGCCCATTCCCTCAGCCTGGTCCTGTGCCTGATCTGGCAGCCGAGCTGTTTGGAAGCCCTGGGTGTGCTGCTTGCTTGGAGGAGGGGCTCCACTTACACTCCCAGCCTCAAGTCAGGCAGTGGTTTCTTAAAGTGGTTTCTTAAAAAGAATTCCTCCTCCCCTGATTAATTTCTGGCATGCAGCACTGGGGAGCTCTTGCGTCAGTAAGTCGTCATAAACCCCCAGTTGTCTGGATCAGACATAAACACCAGGCCAGCTCCACCGCTCCTGACACCTTGCCAGGCCTGGCTGCCCTGGAAGCCCAGGATGGGCAGCTGCAGAAAGAGGCAGCAAGGACCAGTACTGCTCACAGAGTCCTCTCTCAGTGGGTGCCAAGGTTGGCACCATACACTGTGCTTGTGGGGTGAGATGCTGTGCACAGATGTGACTTATTTATGGAATGTGTGCTGTTTCTGCTCCTGTATCCCAGGCTCATGCAGAGGGTGTTTAACTCCTTCCACTGGCATTCAGTCTAGGTTTGGAAAGGTCCCTGTGTGAGCCCCAGCCAGTGTCGTTTCAGGATCAGGGGAGTGGAGGGTGCTCCTTGGTGTCTAGATCTTAAGGCTTGTTGCAGTCTGAGGGCCTGTTCCACTCTCTGGCCTCTTCACTCGTGGCTCACCTCTTTGCAGCATGCTTGCAGAACTGGCCTGGATCCTTAGAAAAGGCCAAAAGAAGAAGTGCTCCCCTGTACTCAAGTGCACACTGGACCAAAGCATGATGAACTATCCCATCATGGATCCCCCAAAGGTTCCTAAAACAGGCATTGAGCCTCAGTTCTTGGAGATGACTCACGTGGTGGGTAACTAGTAACTGATCGCCTGCTGTTAGTGGCAGATGTAATCATTAGCTCTTTTCAGGGTCTTCAGGGAGCATGTGCAGCAGTATCTCTGCAGTCCAACTGTTGCAGATGCTGAGGGGTGATGGGGGCCCTGCGTAGGCTTTGGGGAGCTGTGTCAGGCAGATTCCCTTAGAGGCAGAGCTTCAGTGTAGCATTGAGGCCTTGTTGGGCTGGCCATCGGGTGCTGAATGTGATCTTTGGTCTCTGCTCATTCTCTAGATTTGCATTCCAGTTGTGGTTTAAGGGAGACTTCTAAATGAAAAGTAAATCTAAGGTGTTTGGAGTTCTAATGCCTGTGGTGCATTAAATAGGGTGACCTGTTTTCAGCCAAGAGTATCTCTTCCTATCCCCTAGGGCTCTGGGACCTGTCGATCTGGAGTCCACTGTCTTCCACACCACCTGATCTGCATGCAGGCTGAATGCACCCACTTCTCTCTATCCCTCTGGCTCCAGAATAAGGAAGATGAGTTCAGCTATCAGCTCACCCATTAAAACCACTTGCTCCTCAAGCCTTGTGCCCCCTCCGTGGGAACAGGCTGCTTCTGCCACAGGGTGTGACGAGGCTCTAGAGCTAGGCTAAGTGCCCCAGAAGATGCAGCTGAAAGGACAGAGCCAAGCAGGCTTCAGCCTCCAAGAACCCAGGCCCCTGTGGCTTCCTTCAGGCTCTGCATAGTCTGAGGTTTTGAAACACATGTTCAGTAAAGGCAGTTAATCAGTGGTTATAAGGGAAGCTTTTCCTAGAAGCAGGTGCATGTAGCACCATCGCAAGTGATGTGGTCTCACTGGTTCCTTATCTCCCCTTGAACTCAAAGGACCTCAGGAGGTCAAATCTTGGGTCTCTGCACCTCTGTTAGGGTTGAGACTAGGAATGTCCTCTGTGGATGTGCAGTCATTAGAACTGCTCTGCCTACTCGGCTCCCTATTTATGTTCTTCAGGTGGCTCAGGTGTGTGGGCTCCCAGGCCACAGAGGCAGCAGCTGTTTGCTTGCTGGGATGGATGCCTTCTCTAAAGGCTTTGGAAGTCCTGAGTCAGCCTTACAGACTTAACAAGACATGGCTTCCTGTGCTGAGATCCCTATCCTTGGCAGTTTTCATTTAGTCTTGAAAATTATTCTGTATCAGTTAATAAAAATATTTGCCTGGGTGTGGTAGCACATGCCTGTAATCCCAGCACTCAGAGGCTAAAATCTTGAGTTCAGGGTGAATCTTTTACTCTGTTATTTATCTATTTACTTTTGGGGGGCACTCTTTTCTTTTGAGACAGGGTCTCCAGGTAGCTCCAGATGGCCTGAAGCTTGCTATGTAGACCAGGCTGGCCTTGAACTCACAGAAATCCACCTGCCTCTGCCTCCCCAGTATTGGGATTAAAGGTGTGCACTACAATGCCCAGCTCTATTTACTATTTTTATTATACATATGTGTGTGTATTTTGCCTGCATGTTTGTATGTAAGAGCACCTCTGTGTACCCACAGAGGACAGAAGAGGGCATTAGATCTCCTGGGAACTGGAGTTAAGGATGGTTGTTAGCTGCCATAGGGGTGTTGGGAATCAAACCTGGGTCCTCTGCAAGAGCAGCCAGTGCTCTTAACTGCTGAGCCATCTCTCTAGCTTCCTCTTAACTCTTGTTTTTATACTTGGTATTATTTTGATTTTTTTTTTTCCAACTCTTATGCCAGTTTCTTGATTCATCATGTGTCTTATTTATTGTGATAAAACAAAAGTGGGGTAAGCCAGACGTAGTGGTGCATGCTTTTAATCCCAGTATTCAGGAGGCAGAGGCAGGTGGATCTCTGTGAGTTCAAGGCCAGCCTGGTCTACATAGTGAGTCCTAGGCCAGCTGGAGCTACAGGGAGACCCTGCCTCAGATAGATAGATAGATAGATAGATAGATAGATAGATAGATATAAAAATTTCCTCTGTGACCATTTTAAAGTGGATTTCAGTGGTAGTAAGTACTTGTACACTATTGTGCACCATCTCCATAATACTTGACCTTTCCAGCCTAGTCCCAAACCCTAACTCCCTGCTTCTTTTCCCAGCCTTGGTGGCCACCATCTTACTTTCCACCTGAATCTGACTCCTCTGGGTGCCTCAGTTAAGTAAGATCATTGTAGTATCTGCCCTTCAGCCTGGCTTGGGTTCTAAGCCATAGTGTTTCAGGATTCAACCCTAAACAGCATGTCAGAATTTCATTCTTCTTAAAGGCTGAAAAATTATCCCTTGATATATGGTTCACACCTTGTTTATACAGACTGGTGATGGAGACTTGGGTTCTTTCCTCTTTTTGGCTGTTGTGAACATTGGTGGGCCTGTATCTGAGTTCCTGCTTTCAACTCTTTGGGGCAGACTTAGAGAACCATATCACAGTTCTATGTGTAACCACTGAGAAACTGCAGAGCTCACAGTATTATATGGTTTTATATTTCTACCAGCAGTGCGCAGGGGCCCAATCTTTTTTTACATCTCCCCCAGCATTTGGTAATTTGCATGTTGTTGAATAGCCACCTGGTGGGTGTGAAGTGGTGTCTCCTGCTGGTTTTCATTTGCATTTGCCAAATAGGTAGAGGTGCTGATTGTCTTCTTATGTGCTTATGCTGTTTATGTGTCTAGACTGTCCAGGGTTTGGCCAGGGTCTTTGCATGGGGTTGTGTTCTTACTGAATTGCAGGAGTACCTCATGTGTTGCGGATGTATGGCTTGCACTGGTTTCTCCCCTTTAGTGGCCACCTTTCACTTTCTCCAGTGTCTTTACTTCGAAGTCCAGTTTCTGTTTTCCTTTTGTTTCTCTACTTGGATGTCACAGCTAAGCCTCTGCTAGGTCCACAGCAGGAAGATTTACTCCTGCTTTCTGGTAAGGATTTTACGGTATTAATTTTTTAATGGGAACATTGAACTTGGGTTGGTTTTCCCCTGTGGTGTGAGGTTTCCACCTGTGGTGTGAGGTAGGGATCTACTTCATTGCTTTGCTGTGGACCATCCCTTGTCTAGCAGGTGAGCAGATGGTAGGAGTCAGAGCAGGTGGTGTGCACCTCAGGTAGCAGTTGTCAGACCAGTCAGCTACCCCTGAGTATGCTTTCATGCTGCTCTCAGCTTGCTGCAGAGTCCTCTTGGGATCTGTCCCGGGACCCTAAGTGCACTGGCTGCTGTAGGGTGGCAGGTGGTTTTTTTATTGAACTTCATAGCAAACAAGTGCCTGCTCAGGTCCCCCAACCAGGTGTGGTGAGCTTGCCAGTCTATAAAGGTGTGGGGCTCTAGGTGATGGGGTTGAGAGACTCCAGGGCATCAGAACCTGGCCAGGTTTCCATCCCCACACCCGCCCTTTCCTAGTGAATCCTTCCCCAGGCATCTCCCACATAGCCCAGTACTTCAAGGACTGGGCCTTTGCTGAGACTGGTAACACTTGGTGCTTAGAGGAGGTTAATGAGAAGAGTGAATAAAGGTAACGTGGCTGTCTGCCAGGTGCCCTCCTGCAGGTGTCCAGGTCTGACCCTTTTGACAACCTAGGGGCAGGTATGGTGAACGCTGGGTTCCCTGCTCCAAAGATGAGAGCTTGGGTGTTGAGAGAGGAAGACACTTGCCCTAGGGGCTTTGGAGGCAGTTGGAATCAGCACAGTGTGCTTTTAATTTTAAGTCTCAAGTTGCAGCTGCCAGCCGTCCAGTGAGTCTTATGGATGAGAATGTTCCTGTCCTGCCAGGAGCTGCGATACTGTCCTGTGTCTTTACTGAGAATCTTCAAGGGCTTTGGCCAGGGGTGTCTCAGATTGAAGTTTTAAAGGGAGAGTGTTGGGACAGCAGCTGGACAGTGAGATCTAATTACACAGAGACGTGGAGGACAGTGGAACGGACAGTAAGGTCTTAAGTACAGAGAGACGTGGAGGACAGTGGGGCCAGTGTACCTCTAGACTGCTAGGATGTGAGAAAGGGAACTTGATGTAGAGAGTGTGGCGATATTGTACTCTTGCCTCTCTGGGGTGGAACAAGGGCTGGATTCTCCATGTCTAGAAGCAAGACAAGGCTTTGCAGATATTCTTACTTTCCTGCCACAGTGGGCAGCAGGTGCCCAGGGGGTGGAGCCTCAGTGGGGTGGCCTCACCATCCAGCTTATGGGCACCGTCAAACATGAACTGCAGTTATTTGAAATGGCTGGTTGTTTTTTATGTGCGGTATGCTGAGGGTTTGACTGTTTGGTTTTGAAACAGGATCAGGCTGTGCAGCCCAGGCTGCCATTGAATTTAGGTATTTGCCACCACTGGACCTTACCTTGTTTAATTATAAATTGTTAAAATGGCTTCATACAGGAAAAAGTTTCAGTTATGGAAGAATGAATTTGGTAGAGTTCTTGTTCTCAGGTAACATTTTGTTAAGTTGCCAAAAAGGTCAACTTCAGGGGCAACAGTAGACTAGCAGGAATGTATAGACTGCTGCTTCCCAACCCAAACTGTTAGAGCAAATGGTCACAGAAGATAAACAGCAGCAGTGCGAAAAGTGCTGAGCAGCGGGGAGAGCAAATAGAAAAAGCCAGGAGCACTGGTCTAATTGCTTTTAATAGAGATTGGCACAATAAATGAGCATTTGTGGAACACTTACCAAATATTGGAGAGCCCACATTGTTCTCAGAAAAAGATGCCCCAGCCTCCCCAGAGTGCACCTGCCCAAATGCAAGGGTGTTGCAGGCTAGTGATAGGGCATCTGATTGAATTGGCATATCCCAGGAAAAGACATCAGGCTGAGCTTTGTGACCTGTACCAGTGTATAATGGGGTTTCCAGAAGAGTAGAAAAAGAAAGGACCCCAAGAGATGCTGAGGGAACAGCTGGAAAAATATTTTCCCATTTGGAAGTTAATCAGACTTTAGGTGGAAAGCTAGACTGCTCAAGCCAGAGGAGTGGCAGAGCGTGTGCTATCCCAGAGTGTGTAAGCCTGAAATGAAAGAGAGACCTGCACTCCACAGCGGCAGAGGAACCAGACTTGTCACAGTGAGGGAGAGTGTCTTTGGGCTTGCAGTGATGAAGGGCACAGCCACAGACTCCTGAAAGAGCACCTGCTTCTTGTGAGGTGCAGTGCTCTCCCCATGGTCCCTTCTCTGGACCTTACTCAGTATCGCCTCTGAGCAGACCCTGCTGTTGTTTTTTTATGAGGCTCAAAGGCCTTGATTTTAGAACCTGTTAGAGAAAACAGTAGAACAAAATTATAAGCACATTTTACTTGTAAACACAATTTTAAAACCCTGAATAGAGGATGAGTGGAAAGAATATTGGTGCACTTTTACACTGTGTGGTTTTATTACAGGAGTGTTATACAAAGAAAGCTGCAAATGTCGTGTAAAAATGGGAAAGTGTTTTAGAAAAGAAAAAGGTCAGATGATTCTCTAACTCTCATAGATGTGAAATCCTCCACTTGGGAAAAATATGTAGTTCTCACTAGGGATATAAGGGTGTCTGTAAGCAGAGATGAGTGGTTTTCAAGGTGGGAGCTCTGGAGGTCCTATGTCCACAAGCCATATCCTGAGGCCCACCCACTGGAGGGCTCTCTGTTTGAGTGGCCCAAGTAATCATTAAGATGTAAAAAAGTCAAATAGGTAAAAATGATGACCCCCTTCCACTCCAAAGATTTATTAAATTTATAGGTAGCCTTCTATAATCATTTCATTGTATTTGTCAACAATAGTTAAAAAAATCTACTGCTGAACTTGTCTAACTCATTTTTAAATTATGTGTATGTATATACATGCATGTGTACATGAGTGCAGATATCTGCAGAGGCCAGAAGATGGTGTTAGATTCCCTGATACTGGATTTACTGGTAGTTTTGAGCTGACTGACATGGGTGCTGGTAACTGAACTGGGGTCCTCTATATAAGAGCAGTGCTCACTTTTAACTGCTGAACCATCTCTCCTGCCCCTAGATAATTTTCATTACATAAAATTGCAAGTTTCTGGATAAGGACACTCTCCAGTCTGTACCCCTTTCTTTCCAAGCAGTTCAGCCTTTTTAACTGAAAATTTGGGTCTTGCAATGGATATATCACTTCTCTCTGCATCTTTCTGCGTGTTGTATGTATGTGCACGTGTGCCTGTATGTGTGTGCAGCATGTGGAGGTCAGAGAGTTCATGTTGGGTATCTTCCTCTAACCCTCTCCAACTTCCTTTTTTTCAACCAGGTCTCATTGAACCTGAGGCTCACTGACTGAGCAGACCCCAGGATCCTCCTGTCTCTGTCTCTGTCTCTGTCTCTGACTCCAGTTCTGGGCTTACAGGCATGTGTCTCCATTCTTGATCTTCTCCATAGGCACTGGGGTGCCAACTCAGGTCCTCATGCTTTCACGTTGAGCCTTTTACCCACGGAGCATAATTTTTTTTTTTTTTTTTTTTTTTTTTTTTTTTTTTTTTTTGTCTTTTTGAGAAGGGTCTCCTTTAGACTCACTGAGACGCTGTCCTGGAACTCACTCTGTAAGACCAGGCTGGCCTCGAACTCACAGAGATCCGTGTGCCTCTGCCTCCCAATGCTCAGGATTAAGGCGTGTCACTTACTTATTTCTGTATGTGTATCAATATACTGTCTGCATGCAAGTTTGTGCACCCGTGTTGTGCAATGCCGTGGAGGTCAGAAGAGGGTGTCGGATTCCCCTGGAGCTGGAGTTCTCCTGGAATTGGAGTTTCAGACTGTTCTCGGCCGCCATGTGGGTGCTGGGGATCGAACCCGGGTCCTCTGTAAGAGCGGTCGGCGCTCTTAACCGCTAGGCCATGTCTCCAGCCCCGACCCACGGAGCATCTCTTTGGCCTGTGAGAGACATTTTTCTTAGCCCCTTTTACTGAAGCTCTTTTGGTTTCCCTGGTGGATTTGTTTTACATTTTAGTTATAGAACACAGTTAGACACACATAGCGCCATGTAAAGAAGCAACAGCGACAGCAGCACTGGTTCTCCATGAGGACTTGGCCCCTCTGCCTCTATTTCTCTGCTTTTTAAAAAGGGTTCATGATATATGTTCTTGTCCCTAAACAGTATGTTAATTTGTGTCTTTTAAACTTGATGTAAAGGAATTGTATTGTATGTTTTGTAGTTTGTAGGGTTTGCAGATAAAACCATGTGAGACTCAGTCTTGTATACAGGATCTGTAGTCAGTTCCCCTTGCTGCTCTGTGCCTGTCTTAAGCACCCTCCTTCCACTCCTTTTCCAGTGATGGTGTGCAGCTTGTCTTCAGACATGTGTTTTGGCAAGCATGGTCTCTTTCCTGGCACAGGCAGGATGGAGTGTTGGAGGAAGGATGGCCTCGCTGGCATCTTACGTGCCCTGACTGCTCTGAGCTACTCTGTTCCCCCACCTTCCTGCCATGCTGTGCTGGCCAGCCCAGCCCTGCCCATTAGGCTGGTGAATGGGACCTCTCCGGGCATGCGCTGGACCACAGGCAAACTGAAGCATCCTGTGTAGGTGATTTGTCTCTTCCTTGCCTGTAGTGGCTATGTTTCTCTTTGGCATTTGGATGCTGGTCTACAGCATGGATGGCTGTGTGCAACTTTTCTGTCAGTGCTGAGTTGAGTACTCTTTGTTTGAAGGCTGCTATGCTTATCAATGATAACTGTTCTACTTTCTGGAGTCCTTGCTGTACATCTGTGTGTTTGTCTTGTCAGTATCCCATTCTTGTTGGTTGCTTTCCTTTCAGGAATACCATCTTTACGGTCTCTGGGGAACTATGCAATTGTAAGCCCTCTGCTTTTTGTCTGAGAATGGTAACTTCTCTGTTGAGGTTGACAGAGCAGATATTTTGGGTCCTCCGGGTCCTTCACTGAATGCCTCTGCAGTGTGTGGCTGGCTGAGGTGTGCATGCCCTGTTGAGGTGTCCATGGCTTCTGGACTCTCCCTGTTCTTAGTCTGCATTTTCACTTATTTCATTTCTTGATTTTTTTTTTTTAACTCAATCTAATAGTAATGTATTTCAGTAATTTTAGGGCCACTTTAAACTTAACTCTTTGTTTTTTTCCATTTAAGTTTGCTCTTATTTCACATTTATAGAAAAGTTCCCAGAATAGTCCTAAAAATCAGTGTATGCTTATTAACACACATATGTATGCATATACTCCCCAGAATTATTTGAAAGCCAATGCCAGACAGGGTGGCCTTTTCTCAGTGCATCCCATCACCCTACATCATGACTAAAGTCAGAGAGTTAATGGGACCATTGCCGTTTGCTGTGGAGCACATATGTTCCTCTTTGGCCGATTACTTGGTAATGATGTCACACACATCAAATCTCAGGTCAGCCTCGCATTCATGTCTTGCATCCCACAGGTCTTTGTCCTAGAGTCTTAGTCTGTCCGATCACAGCAACCACAGGTTAGAAACAGGGTCATCATTCTGAAAAATGAGGCTCTTTGTTTCCTTGTGTTTAGTTTCAGGTGGGTCTGCTGGACAGGGTGGCTATAGCACTGTGTTCAGGTGCCTGTGTCTCCCAGCTGGGGTGCAGCTTTACCCTCATGAAGGTGGCATTGCCAGGCACCTGCACTGAGAAGCTGCTGTTTCCCCTGCAGTTACATGCACCTGGTACAGAAATACTAGGGGACCACGCAAGTACCCTGGTACCACCCGGCCTCTGAGCCTGACCCACTGTTATTTAGGATGGCATCTCTGGCGGCCAGGGTTTCTGTTCAGTCATTGTGCTTAGAGGTGATTTTCAGAGGTACTTTTCATCCTTTATTGTTTATTGACATGGTCTGGACTCAGATTCTTGTTTATTAAGTGGGTCATAATCCTTTCCTGTTGGGATCTATTTTGGTGCTCAGATTTCCCTAGATGTGATCCATAGGACCTCATGTGCTGGCTCTTCTGCCAGATCCCCAGCACTGCACACTGACTCAGTGCCGTGTGCCAGTCTCTTATCCTTCCTCATTCCAACTCATTCTAACCCTTGAACACCCCTCCACACACACACACCTCTTGTGTGTGTGCGTGTGTGCACCTGCAGGCTGGCACACTCACCTGTACGTCTGTGTGTGGGCAGCGGTTGACATTGGTATCTTCCTCTTTTCAGACAGGGTCTCTCACTTATCCTGGAGCTTTCCCTTTGGGCTGTGCTGGAGACTAGGGAGCCCTAGCACCTTCTGTCTTTGCCTTCTCTGTGCTGGGATTACAGCTTGCCACCATGACCCGGAATTTACATGGGTGCTAGATATCTCTGTGCTGGGATTACAGCTTGCCACCGTGACCCAGCACTTACATGGGTGCTAGATATCTCTGTGCTGGGATTACAGCTTACCACCGTGACCCAGCACTTACATGGGTGCTAGATATCTCTGTGCTGGGATTAACAGCTTGCCACCATGACCCAGCACTTACATGGGTGCTAAATATCTGCACTGAGACTCTCGTGTTCACATAGTGATCTCTCTTCCTGCTGAGCCACTTCCCAGCCCACTGGAGGATGGCTTTTAGAAGCATGCACAAGGTGGGGTGTACTTAGGACTTCTAACCCCCAGCCCAGAACTGGGAGGTAGTAGTAGCGTGTTCTCACATGTAAACCCCATGTGCTCATAGCCATGCTCCAGTTCCACTCAATGTTGCAGGGGTTCTGGACTGCTCTTAATTCTTAAATTTGATATTTCCTTGGACTGCCAGGCAGATATCTCCCAGAATCCATAAAGTATTTAGTTATTATTCAACCTTAGAATACTTTAAAAAAAAAAAAAAAAGGACATTTGCCTCCATGAAGAAAATACCCAGTGACATTCATCGTGGACACATGACCCCCAACCTTGTGTCCATGCCTACTGTACAGAGTTACCAACTCTCTGAAATGTGCTTTAGTCTACTTGTTTCTGTTTCATTTCCGAGACCGCCCTTCATCTTTTCTGATAATTGATATTCCCTGTCTGTGTATGAAACCTGAATGTGTTCTGAATGGCAGCTAGAATTAGAGAGGCTGCCCTGCCGATTCTTCCTGGTTGCCTTGGACAAGGCAGGGGCACACACTGCCCCTTGCCTCTGGCCTATGCAGAAGGAGCATCCATAGGCCTCTTCACTGACTCCTAACTCCCACTGCCTGGGAGCCAGGCATGCCAGTCACAGGTTCCTCCATGTTCAAAGCTCTTAAGAGTTGGCTCTGCCAACTTAAGATGGTGCCTCCCCTAGAAACCTCATTCATGGAGCAGGCTTACATGTGTGCACTTTGTGCTGTCAGAATTGTGGTGTCTAAATTAGTATAGGAAAGTGACTTCTGTTTAAAGATGAATAAATAATATAATAATTTGTTACATTTTACTCAGATTTCCTGCACAGGGGGTGTGCAGATTTATAATTCCACTGGCTGGGTCTGGCACAGCTCTTCCCACATGCTGTGCCAGCAGATTGTCTTGTTTGCTGTTTTGATAACTAAAGAATGCCTTTTCCTTTCCAAGAGCCTGCTTTTCTCTTGGGATGTTGGACTTCAAGGTTCTTCAGGTGAGGACTTTGGCTTCAGCTGCTGCATTTACAGCTTGTGATCTCTCCCCTTACCCCTGGCCTTTGATGCTCTTCTGTCCCTTTGCACAGAAGAGGCTCTTCCGCAGAGGCACACTCTCTGTGTTCTCCTTGTGCCTGGGTGAGGGGACGAGGGTCTACAGTGGGCACAGCTGCCTCTGCTGTGTGGTTTGTTTGTGCACCACACTCTGGCCATCCAGAGACTACCTTTGGGTGTGGTGGTGGAGGCTGAGTCTAATTTTATCTTCACTCAAATGATCCTCCAGTTGTCCTAGTGTCATTTATTAAGAAATCCGTTTGTCTTAATGACCACAATGACATCTTCACCTGTGCTGGGGCTCTGTGGTCTGTTTCTGGACTGTGTGTCCTGTTACCTGGCTCTGTCTGGCTATTGTGCCAGTACCAAGCCATCTTTGGTATAGGGACTTCATGGTTTGTTTCTTGTGGTTCTAAGCTCCTTCAGCCCTTACATTCTTAAATCTCTGTCCTCTCATCTCTCATCCTTCTGGAACTTCAGTGATGTTGCAGATCTCTCTCTGCTCTTTTTTTAAGAGATATATTTTTAATTACACATGTCTGTGTGTGGGTTCTTGCACATGAGAGTACAGGTCCCCATGGAATCCAGAAGATGATATTGGATCCCTGGAGCTGGAGTTAAAGGCAGTTGTGAGCCATGTGATGCCGGTGCTGGGAACCAAACTCAGGTTCTCTGCAGGAGCAGCACTTGCTCTTAAGTACGGAGCCATCTCTGCAAGTCCCCTGGGCCTGGGTCTTTTTGTGGTATATTCTCAATTACTCCAGGGCTTTTTACTGTTCATCAATTCTTTCTTCAACTGTCTACTTCATTATTTAACTCATTCATTTAGTTTTAAATTTAAGAATTACAGTCTTTATTTCTGCAAGTTTTATTTGGATCATTTTCAACCGTGCCTGATTATTTCTGATATTAATAATGGCTCATACATATTATCTCATTTTCTTCTTAACCTCCTACCAGAAAAGGTGTGGACTTTCATATTCCCTTTTGGCAGATGGAAACTGAGGCACAGGGGGTTTAGGAGCTCAGCAGCTAACATAACTCTGAAGTGACAGGGCTCTGCAATGACCTTGCTGTTTCTTTCACAGCCCACTGCCTTCTCTGGATATTTTATTATGACCGTGTGCTCTTACAGTGTTTTGTAGACTCTAGGTGAGAGTTGATGGGTTTGTTTCTGCTCAGTGGCCATGAAACACACCTCAGGATGGATGTACCAGGGTCTTACCAGCTGTTCAGATTCTTCTTCAAACCACTACAAAGTAGTCCATGGCTCTGAGTCCTCAAGGGCACCTTCTTTCCAGATCTGTTCCTTCCAGCTAGCTTCAGGCCTGCTTTCTGTCTTTGTCTCCAGACTTGCCCTGCCTTGAACAGTCTTGTCTTCTGAGGCTTTCCTTGCTGGCCTGTCCAGCTCAGCAATGACACGGTCAGAGGTGGTCATTGTCATGCTGCCTAGCACAAGGTGCCTTTTCAGCCTTCACATTGTCCACTTGGAGTTGGCTTTCATTAGCACTACTTTCGTGAGAAGTAGGATGTTCTCTAAGACAGGACCGAGCAGAGATGGTTGATCTGGGATTTCAGGGGCTGAACAAGCCATGGTTGTTAATGGTGCGGGACACTGTGTGAGTCTGTAAGCACAGCCCCTTCAACTGGGAGCATTAAGCCTGGATTTGGTTTGTGTCAGAGTCTGTGGGCTTCTTGGAGATCTGTCTGTTCCTTGTTCCTTGGCTGTAAACACCTGTGGCATTCTTGTCCTAGTCTCTCAGCTCTGAGACAATGAGATCAGCTTCTGGCCGCTTCAGGGACGTCCCATCCAGCTCTTCTATCAAGGACTTTTGCTTCTCTCCCCAGAGATCGCAGTTGCAATGCGGAATGAATCCAGGCAGAAGCCAGCTTGGAAAAGGAGGGATGGACATAGAGGAGCGCTGCCTTATATTGCCTTCGTTCCTCTGCAGGTTCCTGAGAGGTGCTTGGCAGACATCAAAAGAGGAAGTGACTCAGCCTTCCTCTGGGACAGTCCTTTGTAACCCGCGCCAGACCACTGCCTCCAGCTGCTTGCTCCCACCACCTTCCTTCAACAAGCATAGTCGTGGTCTGCCCACAGACTGGAAGGGCAGCCTGCTAGTAGAGCTGGAACTTGTGAATTCTGCTTTAGTTGAAGCCAACAGGAAAGGAGGCTGCCTGGGTCTCCGGCCTCTGCTGGCCTGGGCCTACTTTACTGTAGACTCCAGCTCTGGAGAAGCCTCTGCTTCGCAGAGCTGAGCCCTGGCCATCCTGTTTCTTTTGTCCTTCTGGTGAGCTCCGTGGAGGCCTGGCACAGCAGATACCAAAGTCACATATGAGACATGGCAGAGATGCCACAATCCTGTTCCTAATGAAGTGGGAAAGTTTTTGTTAGGTGGGTATACGAAGAGTGGTTTGTCTTCCTCTGCAGCATCCAGCACCTCAGTTTTCATAACAAAGCTGTAAGTAGGGATGGGGCAAGAGGCGAACAAGAGTAAAGCAAAAAAACACACCTAAATGACACCCCACCTACTCTGAGACAGCCAAACCTTGGGTTTAGAGTTGGAACATCAGGAAACTTTGCTTACATCTTCCTGACTAGCTTTGGTGTTCCAACAAACAGTTGAGGGAGAAAGGGACAAGTGTGTAAGTGTGGCTGCATTTGTACATGAACACAGCTTCCTGGATGTCATAGTGGGGACTCACGGCAGCATCCCTCAGCCTCGTGAGCCTGCTCCAAGAATGTGGGCTGCAGTGTCCCCTGATGGCTGTACAGTGGGGACACCAGTGCTTGTCTCTTGTCTGTTCCTCATGGGCTAGGTCTAAGGAGAGTACTGTCTTTGCTCCATGACAATGCTGGCCCTGGGTTCCAGCCCTTGCTCAGGTGGTGGGGCTGCTCTGTCCCCTTTATGGGAATATGGGGCATATGGCCACTTTTGATAGTGACTTTGTCGTGTCACACTGAGGGCCCTCCGCTGCTGACTCAAATTACAGGTTGTGATTTTCTTTCTTCAGTCTTCACTGCCTCCACTGTCACACGGCAGCTGAGAAGCTCTTCTGACTCTGGGAGGAGCCCTTGGGGTTTATCAGATTGAGGTTGGGAGCAGAGGCTTCACTTCTAGGGGTCCAACTAGGGGCTTTGATTACAGTTTTGATTTCCAGAGAAGAAACTAGTGGGAAGAGACAGGCTGTCCTTGTTACCTTGGGGATGACCTTCCCACCCCAGTGTTGCGATAGTCTCTTGAAGCTCACCCTTGTGTTCAGTTGGGCTCCTCGGGACAGGGTCTTGCTGGCCCCACAGCTAGACCTTGTTGTCACTGGGCAGGGTCCATTCTGCTTGTGTCTGGGGCTTTCCCTGTTTGATCTGTCTCTAGGCTGCTGGCTGTCTGAGAACAGGGTGAGCACCAGCAGGTCGGAGGAAAGTGCAGGTGGCTGAAAGGCCTGCCTGTGTTGGCCGTGCAGCCCAGGTGGCAGCTGAACACTCGGCAGGTGTTTCTGAGTGTGAAGCTGTTGAGGGAAGCATTACCTTGCTTAATGGTGTGGCCTGAGTAGATGTCCTGGTTTGTTGTCTGATGTCTCCAGGCTATGGCATGGGTGTGGCTAGCTTGGAATGGGAGCGGTAGTCATCACAGAGCAGGGGCTGGCATGGTCTGCCATGTGCATCTGTTCTTGAGGTTTAGTTAGGCCCTTCTGCCTTGCCTACTCTTTAGCAACTCTCTGTTCCTTTCCCCCTGCTATAAGGAAATCATCACAGGGGGACAGCATAGCTGTCCACAAGGAAGGGCCTGCATTTAATCTTAAACCCCTCACCGGTCAGGTGAGGGGTATGGTTACCCAAGTGGAGTCCTGGGCCCCTGAGCCTGTCTGCCTCAGAGTGTTCCTCATGTGGGTGTCTGTGTGGACCTGCTCAGCTGGCAGCATGGTCTTGGGCCCCTGTTTGCCCGTCTGTTTTTATCACATGGGGAAGGGCAGCTCACACCAGGCCAGCAGAGGCTGTGCCATTGCTGCTTCTGCCTGGCAGGTTGGTGGACCCTTTCTCTTGGGCTCTGGGAGGCGCTGCTCCTCAGAAGACCTGCCCTGAGTCCTGCCTCCTGCCCTCATTCAGGTGTTGCTTTGCTGTGCTGCCCCTGGTCTGTGACCTGTGAGCTAGCTCCTCCTCAGGGCTGCAAATACTTCCTGAATCTGAGCATTGTTCTGCGTGGATCCCAGATGCAAGGTGGCTCTGATTTCCATGCAGGTGGGTGGAGCAGACCCAGGTTACTAGCATAGCCTTGCTGAGTCTGTGCTAAAAAAGCTTTATGAAGACTGGAGAGATACCTTAGTTGGTGCTTGTCATGTAAGCATCAGGACCTGAGTTTGGTCCTCAATACCAACATAAAAAGCTGGATGTGATGGTGTGCTTTTGTGATCCCAGCACTAGGGACACAGACACAGGCAAATCCCTGGGGCTCACTGGCCAGGTACTCTCACAAAATCAGTGAGCCCCACCTAGGTCAGTGAGAGACCCTTACAAAGAAAAGGTAGATGATTCCTGAAAAGTGACACCACACATAAACATGTGCAGAAGCCCACAAAAAGTTCATGTATCTTCTTCTGGCCAAAGCCACCCACTCTGAGACGGTATGATGGGCTCTGACTACTCACCCAATAGCACTTCTGAGGTTTAGTGGCTGATCCTGAACCCCAGACTCCTCGGGTGTTTGCCTAGTAAAGGAACAACACAACACCTCCATTAACTGGCTTCTCTAAGACTATTGAACATGGGCCACTGTGTGATCTCATGCCCATGCTGGCTCTGGGGACTCCTCTCAGTCACTTTTCCTTTCTCTGTGCCTGGGGAAGGCCTGAGGCCAGCGGGAGCAGCCCTTGGGACCTGGCTGTCCTCCTGACGTGACAGTTCCATTCCTGAAGTGTGCCCTTGGCGGGTTTGGTCAGTGGCACCTCCCTCTCCCCCACTGCCCTGAATAACCTGAGGGGGCTAGGCCAGTGGGTACAGAGCAGACAAGGTGTAGAGTGCGCCTCTGTGGAATCTTCATTGCATCCCACATGGTGGAAGAGGCAGGGAGGTGCTCCTGGCTCCTCCTTCCTCCTGATTTTGCTGTGGCCCACCCAGTGTGCCATCACCTTGATGCACATCTCCAAGGTTGCTTTCCGGGTGCACAGAAACTAAATGTAGGCCAGAGGTCACTCCAGGGTGAAGGTGGGATGAGAGGTGAAGGGAAGGAAGGTGCTTGGAGCTGGTTTGAAACAGTCCTGAGCAGGCTTTCACTGCTTGCTCTGGGGCCTTGGGTTTGAGTTCTCAGCTCAGCATCCAGTTTGCTTGGGCAAACAGCTGTAGGCCTGAAGAGAAGCTGCGTCCGGGTATTCCTGTGAGTCTTGGGCTGGAACTTTCGTGGCGCTCTTCATATCATCTCTTGTTATGTAATGTGACAACATGGATATGAAATAGAAACCAGATGTCAGGGCGGAGCGAAGTGATTCTTCCCAGTGAGCCTGGCAGGACGGGGCTGGAGCTCTCTCCTCACGGCGTTGAATGCCCTTGGAGGAACAGCTTTGGAGGGGATTCTAGGATTGAACAGAGATCTTAGCTGAAGGTAAAGTGCCTTTGAACTGTTAAGGAACCTATAAGGAATTTTCTGAGCTCTGTGACATAACCAACTCAGTGATGTTCCCCGTGACCTAAGGTGCCTTGATATCTAGAGTCAACTTAGAACATGTAAAGTCATTCTCTGGGGACCCCATGGCCACCTCCAGCTGGGCCAGAGCATGCTCTGAAGGGCTTGGGTTACGAGTGCAGAGGATATGTGCCGTTGTCTGCTGTCAGCCTGCTGTGTGGCAGGGGGTGGGGAGCACTCACAGGGGTCCTCCTGTGCCACCCACATCTGTGGAGGGAGACAGACTTCAGTGCTTTGGGGTCTCCTGATCAGTGGACTCAAGGTGTCAATCTGCAGTGGCCTGGCTTCTGTGCTCAGGAGGAGGATAGAACTGTCCAGGGCCCACTGACTTCTCTCTGCCTGGCCTGAACTTTGAGAACAGGTCATTGCCCTTCTGAAATGTGAAGGCCAGCAAGATCGCTGGCCCTGGGTGAAACTGTTTTCACTGACTAAACACCGGTCCCCGGTCGCTCCTGAGTTCATCAAAGCATTATGCCATGCTGAATTACTATTAGAAAACTCTGTCGCCAGAGGCTATCCTGCTGCCTTTGGTGCTATGTCACAAGAGCCAGCTCAGGGAGGTGGAAGGTGACCCTGGCTCTGCTGGCTATAAAGGCAGTGGCACACCACCTTCTAGCCATTCTCCTTTGGCTGCCAGGCCCTGCTGCATATGCTAATGGCATTTCCTATGTCACCTTAAAAACTCTCCTATCAGGTGGTACCTTTGTGACTCATCTTTCACAGAGGAACTGAGGCCCAGAGAGGGTGCGTGGTTTGCTCAGATACTCACACGCGCCATCTAATCAGCCAGAGCCCTGGGATGGGCTGCCATTGCTTCTCCCAGTTCCTTGCTGTGTAGCCATGTGACTCAGTGTTGATGAGCTGCTGTTATGTTCACTCTGCTGTTGAACCTCAAGAAAAAGGACACAGAGAGCCCTTATGCGAATCGTGGCACACTGTAGAGTCAGGTGCCTGTGTTCTCAAATCCACCTGGAGAAGGGTCCCAGGAGACTAGAGACTGCGAATGGTGGGGAGAAAGCATCTGAACAAGGGCTGCTGCTTCCAGAACTGTCTTCCTAGTGGCAGCTGTCCTTGGACTGCTCCAAAAATCACTTGAGATCGTGTGAGTCATGAGAGGTGTGGGCAGCTGAACATGGTTGTGGCAGGAGTCATGTAGAAGGTGTTGGTAAGGTCGTGGTTCTGATCATTGAGCCCCTCACACTGCAGGTGGTACTGAGGGACCTAGCTCCCCAGGGTTTGGGGAGACCTTCCTTCTTTTCCAGGGTGCTCCTCCCTGGCCCCTTGTTCTTGTTTCTGAAGTAGCTCAGGGCTCCCTTGGGGATGCAGCACAGTTCCCACTGGTCGGAGGATGACCACTGTCACTGGCAGACAGTTGTCAGTGCCGTAGGATCTCTACAGTCAGTGGTCTTCAGTGTGTGGTGGCTGAGCCTCTTCTGGTCAGGGTATTGAGCCTCCTGTATGTCGGGCTTTCTGCATCCTTCTTCAGTATGCAAGGTAGAAAGAAGGTATAGAGAGAGTGTCATGGGGTGGATGGGGGGAGGAGGGGGCGAAGACTGTCCTGACAGCAGGAGCCTTTCCTGAATGGCGGAAAGGACAGTGCTGCCCTCCTGGCCAGGAGTCTGCTGCTCTTCCTGCCTTTCTGTGCCCTTAGAAGCCCATGGTGTGGAGTTCCCTCAGGGAGGTGGAAATGGGAGGAGCAGGCCCACATCCTCATGCAGCCCTGCAGCTCTTCTAGAAACTTCTTTTGGTGAGTTCAGTTGGGTCGGCCTGGTGCAGAGCTGGGTGAGAAATGAGGCTGGGGTGGCCTGTTCGGTGGGATAGCAGGAGTAAGTCTTCCTGTGACTCTTGTGTTGTTATTTCCTCTTTAACCAGTATACCCCATGGCTCTGAGACCAGTCACCTCTCTACCAGAGGGCTTGTCAGGGCCTGTTGGGCAGGTAGGGGCCTAACACTGAGCCGTGCCCCATGGACTGGTGAACAGCCTCTTTTCCAGCTTTTGTTTTGTGTCAAAGTAAAGCAGGATGGCATTGTTTGAGGTGAATGTGATGACAGGGTGGCTTGGCCTGGGATCAAGTATCCATCACACACAGCTGGCATCTCAATGAGTGAGTCCTGGCCAGGTGTCTTAAGGGCCTTGTGCCTATGAGGAAGGCTCTGTGTCCAGTTGTGGTCACTGACCTGCTGGGCCTAGTTTAGGTTCATGTGCCACCTGATTAGCTGATGAAACCCCACCAGCCCCCCCCCCCCCGAGGGACTTGAGAGCTGGACTTTCTCTGTCTTTCTAACTGATGAAAGCTGGAAAGCTGGGGAAGTCAGGGTTTGAAGTCATATCTGTTAAAAAAAATGACTCCCCAGGGAAGAGCTGGGATCCCTAAACATAGACCCCATCATCAGTGTGTAGTAGGAAGGCTGACTGCAGTTGGCAGCACTCTAAGCTGGACAATCATCAGATACCGGTTTACAGAAACAGTTCTCATGTGCTAGGCTAGGCCGTCAGGATACTGTAGTGTCTTGCGCTACAGGTAGTGTGGTGACATCCGGCCATTGGCAGGAATGTTTGTCTTGGATGCTGTTTGTTCGTCACCTGTGAGGATGATCCACTCAACTCAAGCTGTTTGTGTGTGTGTGTGTGTGTGTGTGTGTTTGTGATGCATTTAAAGCACAGGATTCATCACCCCTGTCTAAAACTAGGAGCAAGCTGGTGACTGCACATCCACAGATAATTTAAATATGATGGAAAACCAGACAAATATTCTTTCTCTGAACCTGGAAATTTCTATAATGTGTTTAACATTCTTTTTGAAGATCATTCAGAATGTTTGTGTGTGCAAAATTACAAAATGAAAAGAATTGGGAAAAGAAAAGTGGAGAGTCCCTCTCCTTGCTGTGCCTTAGAAGGTGGTCTTCCAAAAAAGCGGCCAAAGTGGGTGCCATATTGCCAGAAGCATGCACTTGGTACACCCACAGGGTATTGTCCCCTAGAGGACAGACTCCCTAGTAAAGTAGGTCCCAAGTCACAGTGTGCCACACCAGACCCAGCCATGGTATCAGGTCAGAAGAATAAGGAGCACTTGCTGCTGTTGTCCCAAGTATGAGAAAGTCTAGAGTTTGCCAAGCCAGCTCCCCATGTTGGCTGCTGATGTGTCTGCTACCCCAACTTCGCAAACCTGTTGGCTACCAGCGTGGGTGAGTACCACCTGGGTGGTGGTGGCAATGCACAGGAAGTTGTGGGCCTACCTGCTTACTGGGAGCTTGTGGCTGGGCTGTGGGGTCTTTACATGTACTCTTTCTTGGCTGAGCCATGCGGGTTACCAAGGGGGCCTTGGGCGCCAAGGGCTTTCTGTGTTTGGATGTTTATCTTTTGGAGGCCGTTTCCTCTTGAACAGCAAGAGTCCATGATGTGTGGTTTCTAATCTTAATTATGTAGACCAGGAAAGAGGTTTCTCTAGCATCTCATCACAGGGCATAGGGGTGACAGCTTGATTGAGGGCTTCAGACCCCAGGACTCTGGCAAAGTGGCCCTGCCATCTGTTTAGTTTGTTATCAGTCCTAGGTCCCTAGAAAAGAGCATTCTTTTGAAGAATAACAAAGTTATAGAGGTGTAAACTTTGTGTTTTGTGTGCTACATTTGTAGCAAGTTTTTGTGTATGCCTCGTTATACCCACTGTCCTCTTGGTGCTCCAAATTAAGCAGGGCCCACACTCTTAATCTGCTGCTTCAGATGAATAATCAAGTATCACCATACCACCACCCGGTGTCATTTTATGCTTCTGATGTGCTCCTGTTGGCAGGTCTTATCTCATGTACGCCTCGAAACAGGTAATAAGAGTATTCGCCACAGGTTCTGTTCCTGTGCCTTTCTCCCCTAGCTGAGGGCTTGGCTCATTTGCTTCTTTCAACCTCATTTTCTGCATGAGGTTAAGCAACTAGTTGGAGGCCACTGCTCTAGGTGGGAGACTTGGTACGCTGCCGTGGTTCAATTCTAGAGCACCTGCTAGCCTTGCCAGCATGGTTTTAGAAAGGCTGGGGCCCCAGGTGGAAGAGTTGTGAGGCTGGGGCTGGGGCTGGGGCTTGAGGTTGGTTTGGGAGAAGGGCTGGGGAGAGAGAAGTGGACAAGATGATTGCCTGACTGCCACTTTGTCCATGGGCACTTGGCTTCATTGTACCTATGTGTAAAGGCAGAGGCTGAGGAAGGATAGAAAATGGCGCTGTACTCTTCGCCAGGGGCTCACAGCAAGATTCAGGGCCAAGCCGCTACCTTCCCAGTGTCACTGGTCACTTGGATCCTTCTGCTTCAGAACTGAAAAAAGGAGAGGAAGGTCTTGCAGTTTGGAACCTTGTGGATTCTCCTTCCCTGGGGGAAGCTGCTCCTCTCCACATCTGCTTCTGCCCAAGTCACTGTGGGTGAGGAAGGCTGGGCTCTGGCTGACAAGGATTCTCTGGAAGGGTCCTCTCTCAGCTGCTTCTTCCTAGCTTGGCCTTGGAAGATTAACTTATCACTTTGATATGAGAAGCTAGATGAAGTTGCTGCTAATTTTGCCTTGCCCTTGACTCTGAAGTGAACTTGCTTTAAACATCCCTGGAAACCTGAGCCACTTCTTTTGGTCTAAGATTTGACCACTGTCTATCTTACTTACAAAGGGTCACACATCCTTTGGAACAAACTTCTCCAAGCAGAGTTGAGTTCTTGGTTCTAACCATGGCTCAAAGGAGGTATGGAGAGAAGCCAGTGTTTTCTGGATGAGTTAGCATCAGTTGTGATTATTTCCAGCCCGGGTGTCACTCCCAGTCACTCTGAAGGACTTGGAGCCTTAGATGTGCATGGCAGTGGTCTTGCAGGACTTCTGACAGACATCCAGTAATTACACCGAAGAAGAAGCCTGGTGGTCTGTGCTGGATAGCTTTAGTGTCAACTTGACACACCTGGGTTGAGGGAGCCTCAACTGGGGAATTGACTCCATTGGATTGGCCTGTGGCCACATCTGTGGAGTATTGTCTTGATTGTCAAGCAGTGTGGAAGGGCCCAGCCCACAATGAGTGGTGCCACCTGGGGAGGTAGTTATGTATGGTATAAGGAGGCAGGCTGGGCATGAGCCAGAGTGAGCAAGCCAGTGATCAACATTCCTCCATGGCTTGTGCTTCAGCTCCTGCCTTCAGGTTCCTGCCCTGAGTTCCTGCCTTGGGCTCCCTAAGTGATGAACTGTGACCCAGGAGCTGTAAGCTGAATAAACCCTTTCCTCCCCAAGTTGGTGTTGGTCAGAGTGTTTTGTCACAGCAATGGAACACAAACTAGGACATGGTCCTTTTGCTTTATGAGGAAGTTGGTTGGTATGCTAGCACACACCTGTAGTCTCAGCATGCGGGAGGTTGAAGCAGGAGGATCCCCAAGAGTTCAAGCAGCAGCACAAGTTAGGACAACATTGTGAAGGCCTGCCTTGACTTGGCTCCATTAGCTCTTGTCCTAGCCTCTTGTCCTAGGCTCAAGGCTCTCTGTGGCAGGTAGGTGATAGCTCCATGTTTCCATTGCCCCCCCACCCCCACCCCTTTTCAGGAGGAATAATCACCAGCCTGTCATTACTTGTTTGTTTGTTTTTTAATTTTTTAAAATTTTATTTTTATGTGTATGAGTGTACTGTCTGCATGCAGGTCTGTGTACCCGTGTCGTGCAATGCCGCAGAGGTCAGAAGAGGGTGTTGGATTCCCCTGGAACTGGAGTTAAAGACGGTTTTCAGCCGCCACGTGGGTGCTGGGGATCGAACCCGGGTCCTCTGCAAGAGCAGTCAGCGCTCTTAACTGCTAGGCCATCTCTCCAGCCCACTTGTCATTATTTGTAATAGTGGCAGACATGTGAAAGACACTTGATAGGTCAGGGCATGGGCTGAGGGGCCTTGCCCTTTTCCAGATGGGCCTTGCCCTTTTCCAGATGGGCCTNGACCTGAGAGTACTGAAAAGGGATCCACCTTCGGTTGAGTATACCATCACCGGATGGCCTTCCAATGTGGGCGTTACAGGGATTTATTCTGCCGCAGCCAGCTATACGGCTGCGAGGAATCTGGATACTTTTTTTCCAATGCAGACTTTTGCCTCTCTCTCAACTGGTGAGTTCATCTTGCTACTGTGATCAAAGCGCCTTCGTAATCCAGCGTGTATGGAGACCAGCAGATCTCCTGGCATCCGTAGGGGTCGTTGTCAGCACCATAATTGGAACTACTGAGACATCCAACCTAGTGTACTGAGCAACTGCCTGGAATCTCAGCCTCTCCAACACAGCGCAGCTATTGTTGGACTACTATCCCGTGAGCAAATCAATAAATCAATAAATTGTATATAAGTATATATTTGTCCTGTTGCTTGCTGTCTTCTTCTAGAGAACCCTGAACTAATACACGTGAGTTTCAGGCAGCTGGGGTTTATGGGAGGAACCTGTCTCAAAAAAAAAAAAAAAAAAATTGCTCAGTGGCCTCAGCCACTAGCTGTCCTCTGTGCTACATGATGCAACAAGCAATATTTCCTTTAAAAAAAAAAAAAAAAACAAAAAAAAAAAGATAAGCACCTCTTCCTTCTATACTGCCTCCTGTTTCAAATACTCAGAATCTGAAATGAAGTGGCACCTGCCACCATGAGTCTTCAAGTCCAATGCACAGAGTACTAACACAGAATAGTCTGCCTCTGGACCTTCCTGGCCCACAGCACTTTATTAGTTCTTCCTTATGGAAAGTAGCAGACAGACAAGTGCCAAGCAAGGCACTTAGCACAGGAACATGCTGTGGTCCTTCTAGCAGCCAGGACAGAGTCACTGATACATTTAGGTTACACTCAACAGAATGCTATAAGATGATACTGAACCTCAAGATCAGAACATGACCTCACAGACCCAGGGACCGAAAAAAAGGGCTAGGAACTAGAACCAGACACTAGCATTAGGAATAAGCAACTTTTGGCCATTGGGAGAGATGTGTAACTGCGAGTGTGATAACTACTAGGCATGCACACACAGTTTGTGTTAGAGCGTAGGGTGCAAACACTAGACCAACATCTACTCAGGGACCAAGCAAGGCTCAACAGTATCCACAGAAATGAAGGAGCCAAGGGTGGCCCTGGTGAGTCCCATCCATGCCAACCTGCTGACTTCTACCGGCGCCATATCATAGCCAGGCTGGCCTGCTCACCTGCCAAGCCAGCTTCCTGCCCTGCTCTGACATGAAACATGAGAGTCCACACTGCAATCGGACACAGCTGGGAACCCACAGATGAGGAGAGAACAAAGGCTAGGAGATATGAGACAGTTCTCTGCAGCGGAGGCTCTCCTGAGCCCCATCAGGAAGCCCTTCCATTTGTGCCATGAAGGGACTCTCTGCTCTCCTGTATTTGAATGGCCTCCCAGAGCTGTGGGCACGTTAACGCTGTGTTTGCTGCAGTCTCCCAAACAGCCCTGAGAAAGGGCCCAGCCTTTCTCTGTGGAAATGTTCCCATTCAACCCAGCATCACCATTTTCAGTCTGTCTGAACTCCAAACTTTCAAAAGGCCCTTTAACACCTCAAATAGCCCATGAAGAAAACTGTAGCTGGGCTGCTTTAATAGTGCTCTGTGTAGAAGACTCAGCAAGCTAGGTTGCATTGCTATACCAAACTCAGTTCTTAACAGTGCATCAGCGCATCCTTAAGTGTTTTCAGACATCTTGGTGCGAGACACCTAGACAGAGGCGTAACAGCACAAATATGACAGAACTAATAATCATATTCATACTTCCAGAAAGTCCCAGGCTGGAGGGTCAGGAGGTCTCTGTCTTTATAAAGCCATCTTTGTATCCCAGAGTCCGCTGCTCTTCTTCTGCCAAATAGATCAGTGAAAATATTCCCCCATAAAAAAGATAAAAAGAAAAAAAGATAGCCAGCTAGACATAAATATATACTCAAGATCCCACAGAAGATAAGATTGAGGAGAGAATAGATGTAACTACAATCTGGGTCTCCACGTACATGGCACATGACAAGAAGCTATGTTCTTCCTCCTCTCTCTTCTCCTCTTCTCTCGTCCTCTCGTCTCATCTCTGTCTCCTGTTCCTCTCTGTCTCTTCCCTCTCTTCCCTCTCAGTCTCTCTGCTCTCTCTTTTCCCCTCACCCCTCTCTCCTCACCTCTTCTCCTCTTCTCTCACTTCTTTACGATCTGCACAGACCACACATGCTTATCCAACAAGATTGACTTTGTTTGGGTGGGTTTTTGTTTTGTTTGTTGGGATGTTTTTTTGGGGGGTGGCAGGGGGAGTCTTTCTGAGATCATGTCTTCCTGTAGCCCCAACTACCCTGGACCTGGATACTTGCTATTGCTATGTAGATCAAGCTGCCCTTTGAACTCACAGAGATCCCACCTGCCGTCTGCTCTCAGAGTGCTTAGGATTAAAGGTGTGCACCATGTTTTTTTTTAAATAATTAAAAAAAATTTTGTTTTTATTTATTTTCATATGTGTAATGAATGTACTTCTGCATGCAGGTTTGTTGGTACCCACTCCGTTATCGCAATATGCTGCTGAGGTCAGATGAGGGTGTCAATTCCCCTGGAACTGGAGTAAAGATGGTTTTCAAGACTTGCCATGTGGGTGCTGGGGATCGAACCTGGGTCCTCTCTGCAGAAACAGTCAGCATTCTTAACTGCTAGGTCTCTCCTCCAGCCCCCTCATTCTCTTCCAAAAATCTTCCTGAATCACTTAATTTAAATTAAAATTACAGGCCAGGTGTAGTAATTCGCACCTTTAATCCCAGCACACTGGAGGAAGAGGCAAGAGCAGATTTTGTGAGATTCAAGGCCAAGCCTGGTCTACAATAGCAAATTCCAGGCCAGCTGGGGATACAAAGGAGACCTTGTCTCAAAAATTAAAAAAAAAAAAATCTGCCGGGCGTGGTGGTGCACAACTTTAAATCCTAGCACTTGGGAAGGAGGGGCAGAGGCAAGTTGGATGTCTGTGAGTTCAAGACCAAGACCAACCTGGTCTAAACATAGTGAGTTCCCAGGACAGCTGGAGCTACAGGGAGAAACCGCTGTCTCAAAAGACCAAAAAATAAAAATAAAGTCAAAAAAGTGTAACAAATAAATAGCAAGTCTAGGGCTAGCAATGCAGCTCAGGTAGGGATGACAAGGTGTGTGCATTGCATGCACAATCAGAGGCGTTGGCTAAAGCTCCGGGTTCCATCCCCAGCAGCGGGGTAAAGTGGGCATGATAAGCACATAGGCGATCTTATAATCCCAGCATCCGGCATCAGGAGATAGAGGCCAGAGGATCAGAAGTTCAAAGTCAACCTCAATTCCATAGCAACCTCAAAGCCCTAGGAGATAATGAGACCTGTCTCAGATAATAAATAATTAATATTAATATTAATAATAATAATTGCAGTTCCAGCCCAAATCCTGACATTGAGCTTTCTCCTAACTTGCAATTGACTTGTTTATAATATCCATTGATGCTGGTTTTGTGAGCAGGAAATATCATCCGTGCTGTTCACGCAGACATCCCAAATACATGGGAATGAGTGTTCTCTCAATGAAGTACAGGAGAACTCATTTAAGACCAAGAGTCTACCCAAACCATTCTGCTCACTAAGTACAGTTGGGCGTTAGTCGTCTTAGTAAAGGACAATGCCTCTTTATCAGTTTCGGCTGGCCAAGAGATACTACCAACTTGTTAAATTTAATCTCAAACAAGATAAAATGTCTAAGTACTCTGCATCACTGAAAGCCAAAACTGTTGTTGTATAGGATATACGAATAGTCAGAGAAAAGTAGATTTTATTTGTAGTAGTCAGCACTTTCCTTAAATTCTTACCATAAAACCTCGTCTTAGAAAAATGATGCTTGGGGCGGGGGGGGGGGGGGAGTAATGATGACACATAGAATCCATTGTATTTTTTACTATTATGAATGGTGCTGAAAGCTTAACAGAAAAGGTAAGCAAGCTGAAGCGTTAACTAATATGGACTGTATTCAGTTTTAATCAACAAAAAGAACCATATTCCAATTACATTGTACAGGATAAATACTTGATATTTCACTAGCATAAGCTATTATGTAAATCTCAGGTAATAAAAACACAAAATTGGTTTTACGTAATGTCCTATTCTATTGCACAGAGGCACACGGCCAGAGATGGAGCTACACATCAGCTCTTTGAAAGCATTCCACAGTGTCTACCCAGTGCCGATGCCAGGGGCAGGGTGGCTTTTGGAAGAGGCACCTGGAAATGGCAGTGGGGTAGCTGTGGTTACAGTGACATAGGGAGACCTACTGGGCAGTGAGAGCTGGGCGGGGTGCCAAATACCTGCAGGCCCATGCACGGGGAAAGGGACGCGGTCGGGCTTAAATGTTCACAGTGCCCCCTGGAGTAATTCTTTGCTAGGAATGCCCATCGCCAGGCACCTAATGGCTTTCAACATCTTATTAAACTAAGCACTGAAAATAAAATGAGGGGAGCACAGTGATCAGCACACAGTTGAAGCCTGGTAAATGATTCTCTTTCTTGTGCACATCTGTTATCCCTGCACTCAGGATTGCCCAAAGTTTTGAGGTTTAGACTAAGCTAGCAGCAGTGAGAGGCCTGTCTCAAGTACATTAATAATAGTAATAGTAATCGGCTAGAGAGATGGCTCAGCCAATTAGAGTGTGAAAATCACCTTCGCAAAGACCCTCAAGTTCAGTCCCAAACAGGAAGACCTGAGTTTAAATGCCCAGCAGCCATGGTTTGGGATGGCTCACAACACACCATTAGCTCCAGCTCCAGGAAAGTTTCAATATTGCCATCTGGCCTCTGCAGCCGGCTGCACTCACATGCACTCACAGCATAACATCACATTGCACTTTCACCAATGCACTCATCTGGTGCAGACATGACTTCACACCACAGACACACACACAAACAAAAAAAATCAGACGAAGAAATCCATCTTCATCTTCTTCACACACAAGTTTCTATCTAAACAGAAACTTTAAGTTTTTTCATGGACAAATTTTTTACTTATTTTTTATTGTATTGTTGGCGTACTGGAGGGGCTTGTAATCACTTGTTGAGCAAGGCTAAGACAAGTGATCTACCACAGAGCTATGTCCTTAGCCCTGCTGTCTATTTTGGTAGTTCTAAAGATGGGACACATGGCTGAACACAGGCAAGCACTCTTACTAGAAAGCTGCATGAGCTTTGCTTTGTAATAGCTTTATCAGGGGCTGGAGAGATGGCCTAGCAGTTAAGAGCGCCCGACCACTCTTGCTGCGGCAAAAGAGGGACCCGGGTTCAATCCCCAAACAATACTAATCCACATGGCGGCTGAGGAAAAGACCATCATTTAAACACTTAAAACAGTCCAGTTCCAGGGGAATACCGATGCCCTCTTCTGACTTATCGCGGCATTGGCAAACGACATAGTGCAACAAACCTGCATGCAGACAGCACATTCATACACATACTAAAATAAATAAATAAAATAAATAAAATAAATAATAGCTTTATCAGACTCTAAAGGAAACAAAGCAAGCCCTAGACACAGTGCAGGGCCCAAGGCTTGGATTGGAGGACTTGGAGGGTGGGGCAGCCGTGACAGAGCAGCCTCACTAGACTTCAGAACAATTTTTAGCTCTCTCCAGTTAATTTTAAGGGCACTGTTCTAGTTTCTCTTCAAACTAGACAAAACTCTCACCAATTCCAACTTGGGGAGAATAGGGTTTATTCATCTTACATCTCCCAGCTCACAGTTCATCACTGAAGGGAGCCAAAGCAATGGAAATCAGGGCAGAAACCTGGAAGCAGAGCTGAAGCACAGGCCAACGGAGGATGCTGTTTATTGACTGACTTTACTCCCGCTGGCCCTCATGCCCAGGCCCTGCTTTCCTTAACAAGCAACAACAAGAACAACCTGCGCCAAGGGTGGATACACCTCCCAGTGGGATGGGCCCTCCCTCATTACTCAACAATCAGGCCGGTCCAATGGGGGCCACTCCCCAATTAAGGCTCCCTCCCAAGTGTGTCAAGTTGACACCAAAGCGATCCAGCACAGGCATCCATGAGTGGATAGAGGAATGTGGTCCTGGGAGGACATGTGCATCCCAAATTCTAAGCAGATCCAGTTCCATTTCCAGGTGCCCAGAGGCTTAGCAACAAGAGAGTAGGATGTAACCCTAAACCTGCAGCTACCAGTCTTGAAAAAAATCTGTTGAACTGCCTGCTTTAATTGCAGATGTTTCAAAACAGAGCCCTCAATGCTTCCTCGGGGGGGCATCAACATTTAGTCATCCATGTTGTTTAAAAACAAACCAAGGGCAATGAGACTGCTAACTGGGTAAAGGCACTTGCTGCCAAGCCTGATAACCTAAGTTTGGTTCCCTGGAACCTATAGGGTAGAAAGAGCAGACTACTCCCAAATTGTCCTTTGGCCTCAGAACACTATATAAACCTTGGGACTATGTGGTTCCCCTCTTTGCTGTGGTAGCATGCCCCTCACAGAACGATACTACACAGACAAGGGCACACACGAACATGGCTCAGGGTCCAAAAAGTCTTTCCTTGGCCACAGAAAAAAACATAAAACACGTAGAACCAACAAAAATGAGCCACGTGTGGGATCAGAGGCAACTTCATCTGAATTACTTTCACCACATCTACAAATGTTCTCACACCATTCACAGAGTCGTCACCTGAACATTGGGGGCATGAGTATACGAAGTTTCCCCACACACACACCAATAGCGAACACATTAACATTATAGACTGATCCCACTCAGCCTCAACAGATAACATCTAATTTTATACACTGCTAAAATGATAAACCTAAAGAACAGCATTGTGAATTCTTTTCAATTCACTCTGAAACTTTCTCTGGCACTTTCCACAATCAAATGTAGAGCAAGAAAGCATATTTTAACGTTGGTCTTTCAGTTAATATGGAGGAGAGGGAGAGAGCCGCGAGAGGAGCACATACTGTGGACAACTGTAATGAGTGGGACGCGAAGCAAACGAGACGTTCCAAAAACGAAGAAATATAAGCATACTTACTCATAATTTTTAATAAGGCACCAGAAAGCGGAAAATCTTCAACGGAGGACTAGAGCTTCACACTAAGGTATGGCAGCGACAACAAGGGAGAGGAAGCGGGATACTGCGATGTTCGCCGGGAACTAGTGCGAAAGGGGTGGGAAGGGGAGGGGGAAGAAAGGAATGAGTGTCTTGAGCACTAGCGGGAATCACATCAAGGAACTTAATGCACGAAAGAGAATCAGAGTGTGAAAGTGGGTGAGTAAACTAAAGCAGCTAGAAACCCCAAGAGCAACTGCACAGTCAAATCCGCTCTACAAGTTTCCCATGATGCCTCTGACCTCCTGAGCAAAGAGGCTAGGGAGGAGGGGCCTGCTGAAGTGGGGAGTTTACATCAAGAGGAGCGGAAAGGAACCATCCTCTGTAAACTCGAGGATGGGCTAGCTTCCGGGGCGACATGCGTCCTATATGCTCACCAGTCTGCGTGTACTTGCCACCCCGTTGCCTCAGAGAGAGAGGTGGGGTAGTCATCGTTCTGAGGAGAAGTTCCAGTTCTAAGCACCCAGCAGTCTAACTATATCAGCCACAAGAGGGCTTGGTGCTTCAAGTTGTTCAATACCAAGCTCTTACCTTTCACAAGAGCTACCAGTGTACTCGAGCCACTGGTTCTAAAGGAAAGTTCCACATATTTTTTCTTCCAACCCTGCTCCCTGTTACATGGTTATTGTCCATATAAGCTGGTTTGAAAGATCAATGTACTGAGACGCATATAAGGTAAGAGCAAAACTAAAGAAATCACGAATATAATGTCCTTCACTATTAATCAGGAGCCAGGACTCTCCCTGTCATTCCCTCTAAAAGCTCCAGCTTTGGCGTCCCGGTAGTGCCAAGAGCTTTCCGATGGGCTTTGGCTGAGGGCCTTTTCCCCGTATATTCCAACCTCCATATGGGAGGCCAACAGAAGAAACGGTCTCCAAATTTGTTTCCTGCAAGATGGATGGGAGCGGAACAGCTGACCCAAGGACTCAGTCCCAAGGACATGCTTGTTGCCTGTCTGGAAACCCCACACCCGAACTACATAAGAGAAAATCATTGCCAGTCCATCTTGGGGGAGCTCAATACAATAAGTACTATTCCAGCTGCAGGATATGTCACTTCAGGGCCCTGTCTCTCCGTGTGTTGGATCAGGTCTGTCCAGGACCTTTCCCGATAAGGGTCCTTGAGGAGGCGCCAGAAGAAGCCATGCCAATGTACCCACCCAAACGACATACCTCCCTATTCCTCTGCCTTGTAGGCCCAATCTGGGACTGTGGCACCTGCCTGCCTGCCTGCCTGCCTTAAAAAGTGAGAAGTATGCTTCTGAGTGCTCCCCATAGGCCTGCAGTAAAGTCTTATGGAGAAGGACAAGGAGGAAAAGAGAAGGCTGGGAAGTATAAAGGACCATTGGGGAAACTGGTGCCCTATGTTCAGTGAGCTCAAGGGGAGATGGAAGATGAAGGTGCTCTGATCCCACAGTGGCCATTTTCACTTTTGTTTTATGTTCTGCAGGAAGACTTGACCTAGCCTCGCTCATGTTTGGGGAACACAGTCAAGTATAGTTGGGAATATTTTTCCTGATCTATTGGAAGAAGAGCAGCGGACTCTGGGATACAAAGATGGCTTTATAAAGACAGAGACCTCCTGACCCTCCAGCCTGGGACTTTCTGGAAGATGAATATGATTATTAGTGTACTACCTGTGAGGGGGTCTCCAACCAAGATGTTCTGAACACTTCAAGGATGGCTGATGTCACTGTAGAACTGAGTTTGTATAGCCTAATGCAACTAGTGGCTGTCTACAGAGCCACTATAAAGCAGCCCAGGCTACAGTTTTCTTCATGTGCTTATTTGAGTGTAAAGGCCTTTTGAAGTTTTCAGACAGACTGAAAATGGTGATGCTGGGTTGAATGGGAACATTTCCACAGAGAAAGGCTGGGCCCTTTCTCAGGGCTGTTTGGGAGACTGCAGCAAACACAGCGTTAACGTGCCCACAGCTCTGGGAGGCCATTCAAATACAGGAGAGCAGAGAGTCCCTTCATGGCACAAATGGAAGGGCTTCCTGATGGGGCTCAGGAGAGCCTCCGCTGCAGAGAACTGTCTCATATCTCCTAGCCTTTGTTCTCTCCTCATCTGTGGGTTCCCAGCTGTGTCCGATTGCAGTGTGGACTCTCATGTTTCATGTCAGAGCAGGGCAGGAAGCTGGCTTGGCAGGTGAGCAGGCCAGCCTGGCTATGATATGGCGCCGGTAGAAGTCAGCAGGTTGGCATGGATGGGACTCACCAGGGCCACCCTTGGCTCCTTCATTTCTGTGGATACTGTTGAGCCTTGCTTGGTCCCTGAGTAGATGTTGGTCATTGACCCACGAACATTAACACAAACTGTGTGTTGCAGTATTTCTACACCCGCAGTACACATCTCTCCCATGCAAAGTGCTTCCTATGCAGTGTGGTTCATGTTCGGTCCCTGGGTCTGTGGTCATCTGTTGGTGGTCAGATCATCTTAAGCATTCTGTTGAGTGTGACCTAAATGACAGTGACTCTGTCCTGGCTGCTAGAAGGACCACAGCATGTTCCTGTGCTAAGTGCCTTGCTTGGCACTTGTCTGTCTGCTACTTTCCATAAGGAAGAACTAATAAAGTGCTGTGGGCCAGGAAGGTCCAGAGGCAGACTATTCTGTGTTAGTACTCTGTGCATTGGACTTGAAGACTCATGGTGGCAGGTGCCACTTCATTTCAGATTCTGAGTATTTGAAACAGGAGGCAGTATAGAAGGAAGAGGTGCTTATCTTTTTTTTTTTTTTTTTTTTTTTTTTTT